>JAULJZ010148815.1:0-10365 GCA_032270985.1 Heliamphora pulchella | reverse complement strand
AATAACAGGAGCTCAATGCTATATGGTCTTGAGATTATGGGTCAGAGTGCAATTATAGTTCTTTAGTGGTGTGAATTATAATTCAGTGTTTTATGGAAATTGCAGAAACCACTATTGGTTTTTCATAATTGCAGATACCGCTATGAGGTTTGCTTAATTATAGAAACTGCTGATACGTGTCTGTGTTCCACTGGAAGTCTTACTCATAATTATTCCCCCAGGTCCCTACTGTAGCCCTATATATATACGAGTAGGGTGAACCAATTTCATAACTTGTCTTCTAAGACTAAAGCTGTCTTGGTTCTGTCAGTACGAGTTTTCGGAGAATTATAGCCCACACTATATCCGAGAGTAACATAAGAGAATACAGTAGAAGATCTAACAGGAGTTTCAACTTGGATTTAAATCATAGTTGAAGATTCGACCGGTAAAAAGGTATTCTTTTAAATTAACTTTGGATGCACGAGTTTTATTTTGATCGTTCGTCATTAAATGTTTTATCTCGTGCCCATTTTGGCGATTGCCTATTTAGTTAATTTTTTCCGTTAATCGTTTGCAAAAACAAAGATCTTGGTAGTCTTGCCTCCAATAGTCTGCATGCCTTTAGTTCTTCTTTTGGCATGCGTGCCATGACACACATACACTCATTACTTTACTTATGATAGGCTGGGCATTCGTGCCCTTTGGTTTACACTTTTGATAATCATGGATGCCTTATGATTATTATATTATGAAAATCATTTCTGAATGCTTGATTTGATTGTGCATGATGTATGATTCATGAGTTGTGACCTTGCTATATAAACTGCTTTTCCTTGTGGCGAGTTATTTATAAGTCGTCGACAATGATTTGGGCACATTGACAAGAATGAGGAAAGGCTGCCCCATACTTCGTTCCTTGGGTTTGATGCAGTCCATACTGAGGGTGCCTCTTACTTTGCCGATAATACTCTCCTGTTGCAGGTAGTCTCTCAGCTCTCATTTTTTTTTGTATTTCTCTCGAGTTTTTCACTCATCTCTCATTTTTCATCATTCTCTTAGATTTTTCTGCTTAGCTCTCCATTTTCATTATTCTCTCAGATTTTTCCGCTCAGCTCTCCTTTCCTATGTCTCTCTCAGATTTGGCTGATGGAGATAGTGAATCTGCTGGAGAAGCCCGTGTCTCACAATTACAATGTGAAATCCTTCACTCGTCGTCAGTTTTATCACATGTGCTCCACCGAGGCTACTTGGCAGGATTACCTGAGCTTTCTGACCGAGAAGACATCTCCTGGCTATGAACTTGGCTGAAGATATCTTCCATGACCACTGCGACTGTGGGTCACTCGGGGGTCCAGTTGGTCGGCTTGAAGCTGGCCACTTTCTATCGCATTTTTTGTTAGTTAGGGCATACTCAAATCAGTCCTGAGATTGCTATGAGTCATCTATAAAGTTCTCTGCATCAGGCCCCCTTTTTGGGCCTGTACCAGTGGGCTTGGTCTTCTCGATTGAGGATAGCGATCGGTGGGGATTTTGAGAACGAGCTTTTCGAGAGTTACAAGGCTTAGCTGCAAGCAGAGAAAATGCGCAGGGTATGACAAGGGGGAGATGCAAAGAGAAGATGGACTTGACTTTGCTTTGTTGTACCTCAATATTTTGTTTTCTTTCTCTCTTAGTTTCTTAGGACGAGGACTTGCGAGCCTCTTCTTGAAGACTGTATTGGTAAAACTCATTAATGAAAGTTTCTCTACTTTTGGTTTATGGTGACTTTTGGAATTGTTCTTTAGATTTTGGTTCTTGTAACATAACCATTTTATTAGAAAAATTTAAAATAAGTTTTTACATTGATCCTACTACTTGAAACATGGTTACAAAAGGGGGATTTCATATAAAGGTTTAGACCGAACCTCTAACAGAAGCTCCCTACATATCCTGAAGAAAGGGAAATTGGGCCATAACGTAGTTCAAGGCTCAAGTTACACTCAAGTTTTGACGCTCTCCTTTTGCGGGCTTAACCTCAGGGGTAGAACTTTTTGAGCTGATTTGAGTTGATGGGTGTAGAGAAAACATTTTCATCCAGATCCATAAGGATGGCAGCGCCTCCTAACATCAAGGTTTTGATGAGGTAGGGTCTGGTCCAATTGGGTTTGAACTTACCCCTTGGATCAAAGATTAGAGCTCTGATCTCTTTGAGGACTAAGTCACCTTCCTTAAAGTTTTGAGACTTAACTTTCTTGTTGAATGCCCGAGCTATCCTCCTCTGATATTCTTGAACGTGAAATAATGCTCTGAGTCTTCTTTCATCAAACAAAAGCAACTCTTTAAATTTGTCCCTTTTCCACTCTGACTAGGGGATGCTACTTTTAGCCATTATTCTTAGAGACAGGATTTCCAATTCTATAGGTAAAACCACCTCCATTCCGTTAACTAAAGCATACGATGTTTCCCTAGTAGAAGTTCTAATCGTTGTTCGGTATCCCGAAAGGGCAAATGGTAACTGTTCCAGCCAATCCTTGCTTCCATCTATCGTTTTTTGTAGGATCTTCTTCACATTCTTATTTGCAACTTCCAAGGCTCCATTAGTTTGCGGTCTGTATGGTGAAGACTTATGGTTGACGATCTGATATTCTTCCAAGGGTTCTAGAGCTTCTCCTTGAAAGTGGGAACCGTTGTCAAAAATTATCTCATGTGGAATTTTGTATTGATAGATAAGGTTCTCCTTGATGAACCAGGTTACTTGGGAGGCCTTCAGGGCTGAGTAAGAGGTAGCTTCGACCTATTTTGTGAAGTAATCAATTTCTACTAGAATAAATTCATGTCCATTCAATCCCTTGGGTGTAACCTTCCCTATCACATCGATTTCCCAAATTGAGAACGGTCATGGCGAGGTCATGTTATAAAGCTGAGACAGTGGTACATACATAAGGTTTGCGTGGGTTTGGCATTTTTGGGATCTCCAAACGAACTGGTGGCAGTTCGTTTCCATTGTCATCTAGAAATACCCTTGGCGTAGGATCTTCTTAACCAGCATCATCCCACTCATGTAAGGTCCACAAACTCTTTTATGAACTTCTCTCATCAACTCGTGTCCCTTTTTTGTGTCAACACAAAGCATATCAACTCCCAGATATCCTCTTTTATATAGTTTTCCGCTGTAGATTACAAACTGTGCGGTGAGTCTTCTGATAGCTCTTTGATCCTTTTTGCTGGCTTGACTGGGATATTCTTCCTTCTTAATGAAATTCCAAATATCGTGATATCATGGTAGCCCGTCATTAGCTTCTTGGGTAACGGAGATGTTGCCGATCGCAGGTGTATCCCTCTGTTGAATCTCCAAAGGCCTCATCCTTACCCCGAGTGGTATGTCTATCATTGACACCAGAGTGCCCAAGGCATCGACGAACTTGTTCGGTAATCTCGGAACATAGGTTAACACCACGCTTTTAAAGCAGGGAATTATCATTTCAAGCTCTCGGTGGTACTGAACCAACCTTTCTTCTTAAACCTTCCATTCTCCCTTTACCTTGGGATACAACCAAAGCTGAGTCTCCCATAACCTCTAACTTTCTTGCCCCTAGTTCTAAGGCTGCTTCCAACTTAGCTAAGAAAGCTTCGTACTCGGCCTGATTGTTGGTAACCTCAAAACTCAACTAAAAAGCCAAAGGGATATGGGTGCCATCGGGGGTGATGAGGAGTATCCCTATCCCGTATCCGTATTAGTTTGAGACTCCATCGAAATAGAGGGTCCACAGATTCTTCTCAATTTTCAACACTTGCTCATCGGGAAGCTCAAACTCAGGTTCTTCTTCTCCTTTGATAGGGTGGTTCGCTAAAACCTCTATAACGGCTCTCCATTTTACAAACTTCCTCACTGCAAGTTGAATTCAGCAAGCATGAGCAATCAATGGGCCAACTTTCTATTGGAGGCAAATTGCCAAGATCATTGATTTTGTAAATGATTTTTCAAAATAAAAACTTGATGGGAAATTGCCAAAACGGGCTCCAGATAAAAACTTTTGATGTCGAACGATCAAAATAAAACTCGTGCCACCATAGCTAATTCAGATGAATACCTTTTTGGTCGATTCTCCAACTACGAACTTTTGATTCCAAGTTGAAACTCCTATCAGACCTTCTACTGTATTCGCTGATGCGATTCTCGAATGTAGTGTGGGCTACGATCCTTCGAGAAATGATACCGGTAGAACCTGGTCAACCTTAGTCTTGAAAGATGAGTTATAAATATGATTCAGCCTACTCGCATATTTATAGGGCTACAGTAGAGACTTACGGAGTAATTATGACATAGACTTCTAGTGTAACCCAGATACCTATCCAGCGATTTTCACAGTTATGTAAACCTCTCAATGGTATTTGTAATTATGAAAACCTTGTAGCGATTTCTGTAATTTTCATAAAACACTAAATTACGATTGACACAACTAAAGAATTGTAATTGCACTCTAAACCATAATCTCAAAACCAATTTGCATTGAGCTCTTGTTATTAAATGCTTAACTTATCTCCCTACATTAAGATTCTCGATACCTGCTAATTAAATTTAATTACTGACAATTTAATTTAATCGGCATCTTCAAATTTCTTAAGCTCTTCCGTTTAACTTATCTGACCCCCAGATAAGTAAATCTACCTGTAGGGTTTGGCTCAGTCAAAACTTATAAGCTTCCTTAAGGGGGTATTGTCAATTCCAAACTATCGAGACGTGAATTCCATCAATAATTAATATTCACCATATAATTAATACCACTATCCAACTCACCAGGATTATAGACCCATATAAGATCGTACCCTCTAATAAATCAAAACAACGAATATTAAATATACACAAATAATAATTATTTTAGGATTAAGAGAATAAATACTCTCATAATAAGTTTGGGGTGTGAACTAACTTATATAGTCAGTATAAAATTAATTATCTCAATGTGTCTCGTTCAATACACACAAAGTGTACTAACATAGAGAGTCAGAACAATAGACGACGCTATTATCTGTTCCCCGTACTTAAGACAGACCTACTAAAACTCTGTACTACAGTCGTACCGATGGTATATCCATTTCCATTAAAACTGTGAATAAAAACTTATATTTTGCAAAAATCTATAATTTGATCATCTGTGTGCAAGCCGTACTCTACATATCAGATTAAATACTATATAGAATAAAGGATATCCATGCATAAAATTAAAGAAATGATATTACATACATTACTCATTAAAATTCTAATAAAATGAAAAATTAATATTATTAAAATAAAATTAAATACTAAAACTAAAATAAAAATCATGATTTTCAGTATATAACCCTAACAATCTCCCACTTATACTCAAAACCATGCTGCAATACATCTGACTCCCATGCCATCTACACGACTATCAAAAGTCTTAGAAGGTAAGCTCTTTGTAAAAGGATTTACAAGGTTGTCTTCTGATGCAATGTTGGTCACAGTAACATCACCTCTGTATATAATTTCTCGTATCAGGTAATACTTACGCTCAATGTGCTTTTCTTTCCTGTGGACTATTGGTTCCTTCGAGTTTGTAACCGCTCCGTTATTATCACAATAAAGTGTAATAGCCAACTGAACTGAATGGACGACATCTAGATCCAACAGAAAGTTCTAGTGCCAAACGGCCTCTTTAGCAGCTTCAGAAGCTGCCACGTACTCGGCCTCCATGGTGAAATCAGCAATGCAGGACTGCTTGATATTTCTCCAACTAATAGCTCCATCTCCTAAGGTAAACACATATCCTGAGATAGACTTATGAGAATCTTTGTCTGACTAAAAATCTGAGTCTGTGTACTTTAAAGGTACTAGACTATCTGCCTGGTAAATCAACATATAATCCTTAGTTATTTTTAGGTGCTTGATTATATTCTTTACTGCAGTCCAATACTCTTGCCCTGGGTTAGACTGATATCTGCTAAGCATGCTAATGCCAAAGCAGATGTCGAGTCTAGTGCAAAGCATAACATACATTAGGCTTCCTACTGTCGAAGCATAAGTAACCGCCTTCATATTTTCTATCTCATCAGGTATCTTAGGACACTGATCATTGGATAAAGTGATTTCATGCCTGAAAGAGAGAAACCCTTTCTTGGAATCCTACGTTCTAAGCCCAACATCGATATACTTTTCTCATGATAAACCCAATATCCTTTGTTTTCGATTTCGCACAAGCTTGGTCTCTAGGATGTGACTGGCTTCTCCCAAGTCTTTCATATCAAACTGTGCAGATAATCATACTTTTATCGTAGATAACACCCCACATCATTTTTGATGAGCAAGATATCATCTACATAAAGTACTAGAAAGACCACCGCACTTCTGTCACACTTCTTGTACACACAGGACTTATCTGGACTCTGATCAAAATCATAAGACTTTATGACTTGATCAAATCGAGTATTCTAAGACCTCAATGCCTGCTTAAGTTCATAAATAGATCTTCCAAACTTGCACAACATGTGCTCATGGCTCTTTGCTATGAAACCGTTTAGTTGTACTATATAGATACACTCGTCAAGATTTCTGTAAAGGAAAGTTGTCTTGACATCCATTTACCAAATTTCATAATCGAAATGAGCAGCAATGAATAAGAAAATTCAGATAGACTTAAGCATGGCTATCAACGAAAAGGTTTTCTCATAATCGATCCCTTCTTTCTGAGTGAACCCTTTTGCAACAAGCCTTGCTTTGAAGGTTTCAACCTTTTCGTCTGTTCCTCTTTTCCTCTTGTATATCCACTTACATCTAATGGATTTTATCCCTTCAGGTGATTCTATAAGTTTTCAGACTGAATTAAAATTCATAGATTACATCTCTGAATTCATAGCTTTTTGTCAAAGATTTGCATCTTTGTCCTAAAGTATTTTATTGTAGTTATAGGGTTCGATATCCAGTTTTGTCGAGATCTTGTCAAAAGACTCTCCCAAGAACATATACTGATCAGGTTGATGAACAACCCTCCCACTACGGCGAGGTACTACTTGTGTCTGTGTACTAACAATTACACGTGCAGAATCTGAACCCTGTGCACCAGCACCCTGTTCATGATTTGCACATGTCCCGATAATCTTCCTAGTACGACAAGGCAATGGGATATCAGTGACTTGTGGTTCTTTTTCTTCTAAGAATCGAGCATTGGTGCTGACAATGACCTTCTGATCCTTAGGATTATAAAATAGACCACCCTTCGTTCCCTTTGGATACCTAACAAAGAAACAGACTTCTATCCCCGGTAATAACTTATCCGTGTTTCCTTTTAGCACATGTGCTGGACACCCCCAAATTCGAATATGTTTTAGAGTAGGCTTATGTCGGGTCCACAATACTATAGGAGTAGAAGGTACTGACTTAGAAGTTACCAAGTTTAGAATGTAAGCCGCTGTCTCTAATGCGAGTCCTCAAAACGAATTGGGTAAACCTGAATAACTCATCATAGACCTTACCATCTCCATACGAGTTTCATTCTTTCTTTCTGATACACCATTTTGTTATGGAGTGCCCGGTGCAGTCAATTGGGATATAATCTCTTTCGATGACAAGTAGTCCCTAAACTCTCCAAAGAGGTATTCCTCACCACGGTCGAATCGTAGTGGTTTGATACTTTTACCCAGATGCTACTTTGCCTCCGTCTTCAATTCTTTAAATTTCTCAAAGCATTCAAATTTATGGTGCATCAGGTAAATGTATCCATACCTTGAGTAGTCATCAATGAAACTAATGAAGAACTAAAGCCACCTCTAGCCTGGATTGTCATAGGACCACATATATTAGAATGAACCAGTTCTAACGGTTCTTTAGCTCTACAGCCTTTGGCCGAAAAGGGCTTCTTGGTCTTCTTACCTGCTAAGTAGGATTCACATACTAGAAGTACCTTTACTTCCAATGAACTCAAAGGTCAATCTTCTACTAGCCTATTTATCTTTTTTAGATTAATATGACCCAAGCATAAGTGCCAAAAGAAATGTTTGGTATATTAAAGAAGAAAACTTTCTCTTATATGATAAATTAGATGTCTTATTCAATTCAGTTAGTTACAGTGTAGGAAAGATAGGAGATACGACATACAGATCATCCACCAATTTACCAAAACAAATAAAATATTTATTTTTCTTAACAACCACAGAATCATTAAAATGAACAGAATATTTGTTCTTTATTAAATTACAAATCGAAATTAAATTTCTTCTAATTGAAGGTACATAAAGATTATCTTTTAGAAGTAAAATCTTATATTTACTAAAACTGAGAGTGACATCTCCTACTGTAATTGCTGCCATTCTTGTATTATTGCCCATATATAGGTATATTTTTTCATCACTAAGTTGCCTAGTTTCTTGGAACCCCTGGAAAGAATTACAGATATGATTAGTCACTCCCATATCTAGACACTAGGTACCGGTAGATAATACCATTAAATATGTTTCAACCACTAGTGAATAGAAATTACTTGATTTGTTCTACGTATTGAGAAAATCGGACACTGCTTTTTCTAATGCCCAAGCTAGTTACAGTGATAGCACTTGATTCTCGACTTTTTCACACAAGCTTTTGGTCCCTTAATTGCTTTTAGACGTGTGCCTTCCTATTTCCGAACCTTTTTCTTCTTTTTTCCTTTCAGTTTAGAGAAAGAACCTTTTTCAGCCACATACAAAAAATCTGGTTTCCTAAGAATACCCTCGACTGCTTGAAGTTCTTTAAGAAGTTTCACCCATGAAAAGTTGAGCTTGTTCATGGTATAGTTTAGGCTGAACTACTTAAAGTTTTTAGGTAGTCACTAGAGTATGATATCGACTTGGGTTTTCCTGTCAATTTCAAGTCCTAAGATCTCCAGTTCATTCAGAAGACTGATCACCTTCAGAACATGATTCCTAACTAGGGTGCTTTCAGCCATGTTTGTATTCATTAGAGACTTCATGGCCATTTGCCAAGCAGCAAGATTTTGATCCCCAAATATTTTTTGTGGTTCATAATCATGTCATAGGCACTGGTTATAGACTGATGCTGATACTGCAAAACATTTGACATGAAAGCCAAAATGTAATAGCGAGTCATCTGATTAGTTTGCTACCAATTCTGATGGGTCTGGGTTTCTTGTTCGGTCGCCCCCTCATCAGGTACTGGTGGCCAAATAATTTTTTCGTATTTTAATGAGTAACAAATAAAATTCGATGAATATACAATTTTTTTATAGCATTTCAGTTAAGGTAGTGATTAAAGGTATTCAATTATTTTATTTTATGTTACACATATTTCAAAAATAATAATTTATTTAGATTAAATATTTTTTTATTTAATTAATTTAAAATTCAGAATTAATTTTTACGTTTTTTGAAGATATTTGATTTAATAAAAAAATCATCTTAAATGTGATATTTTGTAAAAAAAATAAAATATCTAAAATTTTTTCATTTAATTAAAAATTTTAATTAAAAAAATTTAATTTATTTTATTTCAAAATTTTTAATTAAAATCAATTTTTTTAAATTAATTAAATTAACTATAATATATAAAATATATATACATCATCCACATAATTTAAAAGAATATAAATACAAGATATGCATATATCCCAGTTTTATGATCAAATATAAACTCTGATGAGTTTCAGTCTTCAGTTCAAAGATAAATTGTAATGATCAAATCATTTTTTGAATCAGCTTCTAGCATCTAGATTGCATCAGGATTTCTTGATATGCAGTGTTATACATATATAACACTCCTCGATCAATGTATATAAGAAAAATAGCCTCGGGATCGCCCGAGAATAGCACCACCGCCGGTCACCCATCGGCGGCGCTGTATGACTCGGATTCAGGGGTTTTAGAAAATAATCAAAAATATGAAAATTCAAAGATGTTTGAAAAACCTTTTAACACCTTGAAAATCAAGTTTTAAAAACTCCTTTTTATTGAAAATAGAGTCGCCACTTAGTTTTTGAGAAAAATTAAGAAAAATAAAAATGACTTACTGATCTTGGAAACGTTATCTAGAGAAAGGGTCTAGGGGTTAAAGTAAGAATCGGGGAAGGTGTTAGGCACCCCGTTCGCCCAACCGTGAGATTGGTCTCTACTGATCATCATTGGTTCTTTAATATGATTTTTCAAATGCATGGAAATAAAAACAAATAGAGGCAAAGAGAGAATTTCTAAAATCAAATATGAAAAATACATAAAATATGTACATAGCACTCCAAAACGCATAAATGTCAAAGAAAAAATTCTAAATCCTATGACATGCAATTTTTATCTAAAAGATACATAGAACATACCCATATGCAATATTGTTTAAGCAATCTAAATTAACATGATTTCGTGAAAAGAATAAAATGCTAAAGTTGTTAAAATTACTTAAACATG
>JAULJZ010148804.1:0-10366 GCA_032270985.1 Heliamphora pulchella | reverse complement strand
TATGATAATTACTTATTTATTTTTATTTTTAGTAAAAAAATAAATTATTATATTTTTAAAACTCATTTAATTGAAATGACTTGAAAAAAATTATAATTTTCTTGACAAAAAACTATAAAAAGTTAAAAATTAATATTTTTTAATCAAAATTAATAACTTAAAAATAAAAATAAATTAATAAATTAAATTTTATATTTTTATTTTACTAACTTTTGTATTTAATAATTTTTATTTTTTAATTAAAAATTTTTAAATAAAATTTTATAATTAAAAAAAGTTAAAAATATTAAAAACACTATTAAAATAGTGTTTTCCATCCAAAAGTTAACAGAAAGTTAACTTTTGAATCTAAGTGTTATAAAAATAAAAATATAAGAAGTTATAATGATATTTAAGAGAATAAAGAGGGTATAAGTGATATAAATCTTAAATATAAGCGGTGTAAATATAATATACCCTGTGACTTTTAACAATTTTAAGTCAAATTAGAAGGAAATTTATGCGTTAATTATCACTAACTGTATGTTGGGGGTTAGAAATTGTACATTATAAAATGTGTTTGATATTACTAAAATTTATAATTTTTAGACTATAACTTATAGTAGAAATTGTGAGTATTTGATAAATATTTTAACTTGTATCTGAAATAAAAAAATAGTTATATTTTATAGTAGAAGTTCTGAGTATTTAAAAAAAAATTATAATTTATTAATAAATTTAGTAGTAGAAAACTAAAAGTTAGCTCAATTTTTTTTTGCCAAACATCTATATAATGAAAATTTGGAGGAATTGGAATGATATTTATATTCGATCTCCCTCTAGTTTTTCCTCTGTTAGAAGATGATTTTTTTTAGAAGTTTTTTGTGTGTGTGTGTGTGTGTGTGGGGGTTTTGGATGTAATTTCACCTTTGTTCTCTTCCTTTTTTCTACTGACTAGGGTTCTGCAATTTTTAATTTACAGTAATGAAAATGTTAAATTAGAAAATTCTCAACAAGAAATGGAAAAAGAGAATGTAAAGATTTAAAAAAATAACTGAAACGGTAATTAAAAACCGATCGATCAGTTGCGGATAGAGTAGTGAAGTGGTGTGATTTTTAAATTATGTCATAAAAGTTTAAAATATAATATAACAGGAAATTGTAGAAAGAAATTTTTGATTAGCATTTTATGTGAAAAAATATATCTACAGCTTTAAAATTGAGCAACACTAAGCTATGTGTTTTTCCTAATGTAATCGTGTTTAGTATTGTTGAAACTGATAGTTTATATATTGTAATTTGTAATAAAAGTTGTGATTGTTTGGTAAAAATTATAATTTATAGTTAAAATAAAAAAAAATAATTATAACTTGTAATAAAAGTTATAGTGTTTAAAAAAAATATAGATAAAATTGTTCTTTTGCTTAAGAAAAGAGGGTTATGTTAACTATTAGTCACTAGGCACTAGATAATAGATTAATAGGGACAATTTTTTTAATATTAATACATTTTTAAAGGCGTTGTGCATCATTTTTACAAAATATTAATATACTTGCATGAATATCGATAAAGGCACCGTTTGAAATAATTGTTTATTTACTTATTTTATTTTATTTAATTTTGTTTTTAGTAATTTTTTTTCATTGTTTAATCAAAATATTATAATTTTGACTTTTTTCATTGAGATGAGCCGAAAAAATAAAAAAATTAATTTAATTAAAATATAAAAAAATATAGAATAGACAAAAAAAAAAGACAAAATAAGCTACATTTTATGTTGTTTATTTTCATCTTTAATGAGTATTTTCATATTTTGATTAAAGTTTTTTTTTAATTTATCAATTCATTATATTTGGATGATTCGAAAAATAAAAATTTTTAGTCAAAAGATGAATAAAATCTAAAATAGAAAAAAAGACAAAATTTAGAAAATTTAGCTCAAACAAAGCCAAAATTTGTACACATTGTACATCACCTAATAAGCGATAATTAGCATTTTTTTTTCAAAACTTCGCTACTTTGAGCAGAATATCATGAGGATTCCCGTGCACACAGGTTTTGTACATGTAATATTTTTTATATAAGATTGGTTCTATACAATTGTTGAACTCAGTACAAGTGAAAGGAATTTGTTCGAATCTGTGTACGAATCTATGCATCTAATATTTTTTCTTCACATTTTAGAGCCTCCATTCAACAACCCGATCAATCACCGAGTGAATGATTTGGAAGAGAGATCGATTTATGTCTATCCTATCAACCCGAACACGCCTAGCTATTTAGTTAAAACCTACAATCGCTTATGGTTGGTTGGAGATATATAGCAGGTACTTTATTCTGCTGATCGGATATATACGAGTTGGCTTCCAGTCTTCTAAATAGGGACTAAGACGTCAAAATTATTTTAATTTGTGTTTGTTAAAATAGAATCAAAAATTATAAATAAAAGCTATAAACACACTTGTTACAATTTTTTAATTTTTTTGTTGAACTAAAAACTAAAAACTATAATTTAAGCAAGAACAAACATCCTGTTATAGCTTCGTTTGTATAAATATATTTAAAATAAAGTAATTTTAGTAAAAATACAAGAATGTTAACTATTAAAAGTTGAATTATCATTTTAAAGTGAAAAACTCAATAAAAGTAGGAAAAACACATCGTACCAATGAATAATTTATACAAGGATTAAATTAAATTGAATTAAATTTTAGATACACAATTCGCTCTAAAAATAATACTTCAAAGGGATTTTTGTCAACATTTATATGAGTAGTGGCCTTTAAACTTTAAATTTTTTTTTCCCATTTTCTTTTTTCTTATTTGTAAGAATGTTACTTTTAATCCAATTTGAATTATAATTCCAAACATGCAATTTTTTTTTTCTAGATTCGTTTGTTTTGCATGTTCGTCCCCCTTTAAACGAATTGCTCTTTATAATTGTTTTTTTCTTTTCCTTTTTCTTTTCCATCTTCTTTTCTAGTTTTTAATTTAAAGTTCTTCCTTTTATTTTGCTTTAATTACCTCTTTATCAAAGAATCTGTTCGTTTTTATTCTAACATCATTGTACTATTGGGACCCGTGGAGTTTGTTTGTCATTGTTGAAATTAATAGTTTACTGATTATAATTTATGGTATAAGTTGTGAGTATTTGATAAAAATTATAATTTATAATCGAAATAAAAAAAAGTTAGTTATAAATTGTAGCAGAAGTTGTAAGTGTTTGAAAAAACTTATAGTTTATAACTAAAATTAGTACTAATAAACTAAAAATTACTAACAGTAACTTTTTCAAACACCCAAGTTGAGTTCCACTTTAATGATTCAAATTTTTCATTTCTATCGTGCAAGAAGTTCCAAAACACAAAAAGACAAATTTTACGTGATTCGACAATTCGTTTACGTCAACGGACCGCAAAATTCAATATATGAAGAAGAAATTAAAAATTACTAAACTTTCACAAATTCTCTCTCTATCAAACAATTTGTATGAACTAATTATCTGAGAATGTAGTGATATTTATAAAAGAGAAAAAAAAAACCTAATATGATTTTACTCGTGCGTCAATACTAATTATACTTTCGAAAACCTACAATCTTCAAAATTTTAAAAAAATTAAAGTATTGCAGCTAAAATTTAACTATATGATAGACTAGAAATCTATTCCCATCTTAAATAGAATTTGAGCCAAGTTTTTAGCAATTTCAAATGGACCAATGTTTAAATCACTCGTGCAAAAAATAAAATTATTCGAATATTATTAAATACATGAACTAATTATATTTATCTTTAAAATCTAAATAATGTAACCGATTAACTTCATTTTTTTGCATTAACAATTTAGACACTTACATCTACAAAATAAACCGTTTGAAATCATCAAAGTGAAATACAACTTGGACTCTACGAATCCGAACATCACGGTGGCGTTGGGTTTCGGAAATTACACAGAAGCAAATATCTTTATTAAATCCCAAATTAACACAGAGTTGTTGTCCTTTAGAGACATAGGACCTGTTTGGGCAAACATGCTTATTGGCTTATTGACTTATTTTAGTTATAAACTTGCTTATTTAGCTTATTAGCTTATTTTTGCTTATTTTCGTCTTTTTTGAACTTTTGTTTTATATTTTGATCAAATTTTTTTATTTTTTCAGCTTCTCTCTATGAGGGAAGTCTAAAAAATATAATAGTTTGACTAAATAATAAAAAAAATTTACTAAAAATAAAAAATTTACAAAATCAAATAAGTCAATAAATCAAATTCACCCATTCAAGGGCCATAAACAATGAACTTACTGCACCCAATCTGTTAGTTATTATCAAAACATTTGAGCGGGTGCAAGAGCGAATCCAATGAAGGACCATGCTGATCATTATTATTCAATATTTATACTACCATCCATATAATATGAATATTGTTAAATATAGACCTAGTGATCATCCTAAATCATTTAATGCTCCATCTATTTTTATTTCTTTTAAAAGCAACTACAACTTAGTCCCTTAAGTTTATCAAATTTTGTAAAAAAGGTCCTTCTTGTGTTTTAAAATAATATTTTTTATATACTTAGTGCCTATCTAATGTTTTTGTTGAATCAACTAAGTATAGATATCATTTGGTAACTCCGCTTTAAAACTGGATTTTTTTATTTAAAATCATTTTAATTTAAAAAATTATAAATTTAGTTTAGTAAAATTTGTGAGTGGCTTAAAGGTTAAAAACTCATTTTTGCTTGGCTTTAAATTAAAGGGCAATATGACATCCAGCTAAGCGTATGGATTCAATTTTATTTTCACATACAATCATATTTAATATGTATATTATTTGATAGGTCGACAAGTAAGTTCTAAAACTATAATTTTTATAAAATATATAAAAGTATTTTAGTTAATAACTAAAAAGAAAAAAAATGCTAAAAGCTACAAAATAAAAAGACTAAAAATTGAAGTTTCCAAACAAAGCAAAAAGTACTTTTTGGGGATGCAAGCCAAATTAGAATAAGCCGGTTTTAAGCCCCTACCAAACGAGGCCAAAATTAATATTGTTGTGAGCAAAATCTGCTCTTTTCATATCTACTAATTAATTAGGGCTTTTTGTACAACAATTTTTTTTTGTTCTTTAAAATGAATAAATTTTTGCTTTTGTAAAAGTAAAGTTCAAGTTTAATAATATTTTATTGTTATTAATTGGAGGATTTGTGTTTAAAAATTTCAATTGTAGGGTAACCTATATACCAAAAACTTTTAACAATATCACCATCCACCACTCGCTTTCATCTTCACACACATGACTTTAGCTCCCCAACTAATTGACTCCCTTCTTCAATTTCAAACTCCTAACCCCTCCATCTATTATATAGTTAAGAACTCAACAATTACACAAATAAATATCTTCCCCAGTTGCTTTCACCCATAATGCCACATTGCCACTCTTAATGAGATCAGCCATCTCTTACCTTTGTTTCATTTCTTGGTTGCGTGTGCATTTTTTTATTATTTATTTTTTATCATCACAATCTTCTTGGATAGTCCTTTTAGATTTGGACGTATATCAGATTGATATAAGTAGATTGATACCGAAAATGGCAAAGTTGAGGTGAGACAACCACCACTGACATTCAATGCGATATCCTAGTATCCCACATCAGAAAGGAAGAGAGTTCCTGGGTTATAAAAGAAAAACCTTGAACCCTTATATTTAACGAGACCTTTTTCGCAGGTGATAGAGACCCTAACAGAACTCTGCAGTTAAGCATGCTTGGACGGGAGCAATGCAAAGATGGGTGACCCCCTAAAAAGAACAAAATCGTGAGGGCTTTGCCTAAAACGGACAATATATCGTTGTCATGTGAAAGGTCGGGCTGTTACAGATGGTATCAGAGCTAACTCTCCTCACCTCCGAGTGTGGGCTCCTGTCGTCTCGCATGACATGTAGGCGGGCTACTGAGTGGGCGGGTCGATAAGGACTGGCAGGCTACCGAGTGGGTGGATCGATAAGGACTGGGAGGCTACCAGAGCTGGCAGGCTACTACATGGGGATGTGCAGCCCTAAGGGGGATGGATTGTGATATCATAATATCCCATATCAGAAAGGGAGAGAGAGTTCCTAGGATATAAAGGAAAAATCTTGTATCCTTATATTCAACGAGTTCTTTTCCTAGATGGTAGAGACCCTAGCAGAACTCCGCAGTTAAGCGTGCTTGGGAGGGAGCATTGCAAAGGATGGGTGACCCCCTACGAAGAACAAAATCGCGAGGGCTTTTGCTCAAAGTGGACAATATCGTTACCATGTGAAGGATCATGGTGTTATAGATGGTATCAGAGCTCACTATCCTCACCTCTGAGTGTGGGCCCCTGCTGTCTTGCGTGACACGTAGGCGGGCTACTAAGTGGGCGGGTCGATAAGGACTGGCAGGCTACCAGAGCTGGCAGGCTACTGCACGGGAAAGTACAGGCCTAAGGGGGGTAGATTGTGATATCCTGGTATCCCACATTGAAAAGGGAGAGGGAGTTCTTGGGCTATAAAAGAAAAATCTTGGACCCTTATATTCAACGAGGCTTTACTAAGTGGTAGAGACCATAGTAGAACTCTGTAGTTAATCGTGCTTGGGCGGGAGCAATGCAAGAATGGGTGACCCCCATGGGAAGAACAAAACCGTGAGGGCTTTGTCCAAAGCGGACAATATCGTTGTCATGTGAAGGGTCGGGGTGTTATATTCAATGTCTTTTTACAAGAGTTGCATGGAGACTATGATTATGTTATAGCTAGCTATAGAAGAAATGTGACGATATGCGGGTCATGGTGATGGATTTTTATCTTTTATTTTTTAGGTTTTTTTAGTGTGCTTTAATAATGCCTCTATGTATGAAAATTTATGGTATGCCTTGCTTAGAGGTCTGTAGTTCTCCTTGCCGAGAAGTTTGGTCTTCCTCTTGTGTGAAAGTTTTCTCCTTTTTATGTGGAGATTTTTCTCTCTCTATTTGAGTAAGTGTCTTTCTACATTCGATATATCATTTTGTTCGATTTTATGTCAAATTTATAATGCGTTTAGGTCTCTTTAACTTTTTTTTTTGATAAAAAAGAGATCAATGATCTCGTGCTTAATAATCTCTATATTGTGGTTTAAAAAATATTTAATTTTCCCCTTGACAACCTCGCTGAACGGCGTAGATGAGTATAACATTTATCGAATGTATATATCTAATAGGTTTAGGTTTAGGATGAAGATCTGGGCATGAATTAATCCCAAGTGAGTGGCTACGTCACAGGATAGTAATTTGTTGCTCGATCGAGCAGCTGTCCTTGGCAAGGAAGGTTCGGGTGATTGTTTTATAGCATTTGAGGCCTAGACCATGTTCTTGTTACTAAATTGACTAGCACCTTAATGAATTGTCAAGGCTTAGTTCAGAGAGTACCGCTACTATTGACCATGTTCTTGTTACTAAATTGCTATAGAGCCTCTGTGCTCTTAGTTCTACCTTGCCTGGTAATAGGTTCTTTAATATTCCCAAGTTATAATTATCGTCGTTATTGCCTCGAGTTATCTCACTAGATAAGTGATTTTGTTCTTTCCTTTATAAGCAAGTGTTTTGCAAGGTCTAGTACACATTAGTAACTTGCATGCCCGTGTTAACTATGGAATCAAATGTATGCGTTTGGGTGATTTTTTTGTAATATTTGGTTGCAGGAGGATCTTTGTAGGCAAGTAGCTAGTGCACACGCCCAATGCCCACCTGATGATTGAGGTGATCTCATAACTTTTTAGCCATAAAGCTTATAACCAAAGTGTTAGGAAATTAATTATTATTTTGTAAGAATTTAATTTTTATATTTATTATGGCAATTTAGGTTGTATTATAAATGTAAAACTCCTAATGTGTTTAGGCTTTTTGTAATTTGATAACTCTAATAGTTCGAATTTGTTTGGGTTTTTTAAAATCTCTTAATTGATTTATGAATCTAAAATGGGTTAGGCGTTTTAAAAGGTTCAGAGTCTTAAAAAGGTTAGGAGTCTTTGAATCAGTATTTTATTCAAGTTGGAAGACTGAAGTACAACATAAGAAACTGAATGTACAAGCAAATGAAGCAAGATCGTGCACGTAGAATACACTCTTGCACATGACTGCTTGAGCGGTCTCAAGTGTACTCGACCGGACCCCAGGCAGTTTTAATTTGATTAAAACTCTAATTGCATGATTTTGAGGCCTATATAAAGGACCATAGATTAGGTACGAAATTAACTTCTGAATTTTATATCTCAGAGCCCCAAAGTTAATCAGAAGCGTTTGTCGTGCTCTAATATTCGAAGATTGTTCGTGACAAATCTTAGATGGTGTTCTAAGTTCCAACAGATGATTCTGCTGGAGTAACAGTTTCGAGGATTCGTTACTGCGGTGATCAAGCGGAGAACGATGTACGTAGATTCGATAAGATAGCTTAAGGCATTTGGATTAATGATTCGATCAAAGTTTGTAAGTGGGTGTCTTGCAACTGTTTGATTGGTTAGTGCTTAATTTACCTGATGGTAGGATTAGTCCTGAGATTTTTTACGCATGTTAGGTTTTTCACATAAAAAGTCTCGTGTTGAGTTTTAATGTTTGATTATTTACTTTTCGCCGACATAGATTGATTATAAACATAAAAAGAATAATTTTTTCATAAGTTTGATTAAAAAATATAAAAATAATTTTTTCTATTGGTATCAATGCAAGTTTATTTTTTTCAAAAATAATTATAATTTTTGATTAAAAAAAATTTTATAATTTTTTTGAATAAAAATATTTTTTCAAAAATATTTTTTTTTTGGAAAAATGATTATAATCAATCTTAATCATGAAATTTTCAAGAGAAAGAAACTCAACCATTAGACCACCACGGTTAGATGGAGGGAACTACATTTATTGGAAAGCTCGGATGCGGGCATTTTTAAAATCCATCGATGAAAGGGTTTGAATTTCAGTTGTTAATGGTTATACCCGACCTACTATTAAGTCTGGGGATGATTTTATTTTAAAACCAACCGAGCAATGGGATAAAAAAGATTTTAAAAATGTAAGCTAGAATAGTAAGGCTATCAATACAATGTTTAGTGGTGTTACACCAAAAATTTTTAACGAATTTCGACGTGTGAAATTGTCAAAAACGCGTGGAATCTCCTTGAAGTCACTTATGAAGATACTGTAATTGTAAAAATTTCAAAACTTCAAAGGCTCACTACCAGTTTTGAAACTTTAAGAATAGAAGATAATGAGTTCTTTGATATTTTTATGCCAAATTGAGTGACATAGTCAATTCTAGCTTTATTCTTGGCAAAAAAATCTTGCATTGTTAGAAAAATTTTGAGATCAATTTTTGAGAAATTTCAACAAAAAGTTACTGCTATTGAAGAAAGCAAAGATGTTGGTACGTTGCTAGTGGAACAGTTGGTTAGAAATTTTCAAACCTATGAAGTTAGTATACGTCAACCTAAAAAATCTAAAAGTATGGCTTTAAAAATGATTTAGGATGACATTGACGAGGCTGAGGAAGATGATGACATTGATGCTGAGATTATGAAATATTTTGTTAAAAAATTTAAAAAGGCTTTTAAAAATAAAAATTGTGGCAAATTTCAATCTAAAAAATAAAGGGAAAGATAGGCTCAAAACTAATTCTAAGGATGATAATAAAAAGGTCAAAAATCAATTCCGAGAGATACAGTGTTTTGAATGTCAAAGTTATGACTATGTGACGAATGAAAAGGAAAAAAGGTAAAGTTCTTAAAGTCATATAGGATGGTAGTTTCTCTAAAAATAATCATGACAATGATGAAGCTCACAATGATGATGGTAAATTTGTTGTGTTTACTGCTTCATTAAATTCTGTTGATCATGCACACACATGCACTAGTCGTAAGTCTGTCTGTGAAAGTTCACAAAGTGAGTTAGTTGGCAATGATGATGAATCTGATTGTGAACTGGAAGATAGTGAATCTTTTCAGCATGCAGATGAAAATTTGTATGATGAAAGTTATAAATTGACTAAAATAAATTTAAAATTGACTACAAAGATAAATTTTATTTGAAAAAGGAATCGAAAAATTAAAACACGAATTGTCTGAAAATTTATCTGAAATTAGTTAATTAAAAACTCATAAAGTCGTTAACCAAAAAATTGAATGCAGCTGAAAAAGAAAGAGTTGACTTAATTGAATAATGAAATTTTTTTAAAAAGACTATTGTCAATCTTGAGAAAAATTTACATAAAAATATTGAGTAAAAAATGTGTTACTTGAGTCGAGAGTTTTAAATTTGTAAAAAGATCTCGATACTTCTAATGCTACAGTTAAGAAATTGAATGCAAGTTCTCTAACCTTAGAAGAAATTTTATGTGCGCAAAAAGGG
>JAULJZ010148793.1:0-10366 GCA_032270985.1 Heliamphora pulchella | reverse complement strand
GGTGTTCCAACGATCGTGTAGCCGTTTTATCCTGGGAGAGTGACGCCGGTGGAAAACCTACAACACCCTCGGTAGGCAGTGAATTATTTTTAAGAAAATTGCGTTTGCAGGACTCGGTTTGCAAATTCTATTCCTGTTATTTTATTTTTCTGTAATTTCAAATTATTGTAATTGTTAAAAGTTAATAAAGATGTATTTTTTGGATCATCGAGCATGTATATATATTTTTAGAATTAGATTTTTCCTAACAATCTTAAGAATAAGATTGTCTCCCAACATTTACATCCCCCCAAACTGAGGGGAGTGGAAGAATCCATCAGTTTGGTTTCAAACTTAGAAGTTAGAAGAGGACAGGTCTTTAGTGCAGAGATCAACAATTTGATCTCCGTTTGATATGAATTTCATAACCAAATCTTTCTTGATCGCTTTTTCTTGAATACAATGAAAAATATACTTCAATGTGTTTGGTACGATCATAGAAGACTGAATTGGATGCTTGAATAAAATGAAAATATACTTCAATGTGTTTGATACGATCATGGAAGACTGAATTGGATGCAAGTGCCAAAGCTCATACATTATCACATCAAATGGAGGGAGTTACAGTTATAAGAATTAATTCCAAAATCTTTAAGTAGCATAAGAAGCCAAGCCAATTCTGTTACAGCATTAGCTAGAGATGATCATTATTCAGCCTATGTAGATGATCTTGCATCAGTGGCCTGCTTGTTGGCACACCAAGGTAAATGATTAGATAGATTCCCTGCCCAATTTGCATCACTGTATATAGACTGAGAGAGTGAAGGACAAACTGGGGGTAAACTGAATGCCATGATTGATGGCGCCCTTGAGATACCTTAAAATTCTCTTCACAGAAATAAGATGCTCATCAATGGGATTGGCCATGAATTGGAAACTTGGCTTTTTTGGCAACTGATTGGAAACTTGGCTTTTTAGCTAAGAACGCAAAAAATCAACATTGCCCGTTTGGAAAAAAAATAAAAAAATAAAAAAGCCAAAAAATCAAATCAAAACACAACCTCTCAGAATATTTAAATCAAACTCCTACCACTTTTAAAATATAATAATACCTTTATTCATAACTTATTTACTACCATTACCAACTATATACAATTATTAATATTAAATATATAAAAGGTAAAATTGTCAACTTTGAACAAAAAGCAAAAAAGCTATCTTTTTATCCAAACAACCAACTTAAAAAAAGCTAACTTAAAAGCTAAGTTACCAAACGACCTACTTTGAACATAATTTAGCTTTTTGACTAAAAGCGCAAAAAAATTAACTTTTAAGCTAGTTACCAATCAGGTCAGAGAAAGTAATACTAGGCCTTATTGAGAAGATCAAGGATGTACTGAGATTGATGAACAAAAAATCCCTGGGATATATACCGGATTTGTAGACCCAAAAAATAATGCAGTTTGCTAAGGTTTTTAATCTCAAATTCTAAGTAAAGCTGAGAGATGATGGAATTAATAAGAGAAGAATTGTTTTTAATAAGAACAAATCATCTTTATAGAGAAGTAGAATTACAATGGAAGGATGGTGATGCAAAGTAAAGAGAGAAGAATCATCTAATGAAGGAACAAAGCCAAGTTCATGAAAAAATGTGGTAAACCTCTCAAAAAAGGCCATGAGAGCCTGTTTGAAGCCATAAAGTGACTTGTGGAGATATTGAGGATCTACGAAGACTGGGGGATAGGATGAACCATGTAGTTTTCTTCTTGAAGAATACTATGCAAGAAGGCATTACTTACGTTGCTGTAAAGGCCAACGAAAATGTGCAAAAAGAGCCTATTAGTGGTAGGCTTGACTATATATTGGGCTAAAGGTCTCCACATAGTCAAAACTCAAAACTACGTTATTGATGAAACCTTTGACTACTAGTCTAATCTTATACCTTGAAATTGTGAGACCCCATTCCAAATTAATTTTCTTGTAATTATATACCTGTGTGATAAATTATTTGTGTAGCATGTATGGAGCATATATAATTGATATATATATATATATGGCATAGGTTAGGTGCTATTGATGGAACATAGTAAGCCTATCTTTCTCCATATGGAAGTGCTGCGGGCACATAGAGATGTGGGTAGAAGAAGCCTCAAAAAGCGAAGGCCAAGCTGTAGGTCACGTGACATGCACTGAGTTGGTGGTTGACTGGGCTTTTTCCTTGAGCAAAGCAGATCAGCTCGCCTTCTTGTTATCCAAAAGTCGGTCGAATCGGGCGGGCCCCTGCCCCGGAATGTCTAATGAAATAGGTGTCTGGGTTCTCTTTCTACAACCCTTTTGATATGATGTATATATATATAGTCAATGGGCCCGATAATATTTTTACATGCTTTGTTGAATTCGCTTGTGTGTGCGGAGGCTCGGGAGTCTTATTTCGGGGATAGTTTTCGACTTCGATAATATATAAATTTCTAAATAAATTTGAAGTTAAAATATTAATTTTGGTGTGATTTGGATGCATTTGCATGTTTTAAACGTTTTGGGAACCCAAAGGCATTTTGATAATTTTGGTAAGATCCAACCATCACACATGGTCAGAAATAACTTAAATAAGGACAAAGTTTTCTTTATTAAAAGTTATATCTAAAAATAGAATCTTATCTTTAAAAACCTTAACAATGAGACTAATCCTATTATAAATTTTTTTTAATGGCAAAAAGAAGAGATTTTATATATAAAGAGAGGATGAATGGCATTTAAAGGGTTTAATCACCCTTGTAAAGATGTATTGAAATAATAGGATTTACAATTAAATATTCAAATATTTGTAACCAATATTATTTGTATCTATCATCTTTTACATCTATAAATACAAATGTTCTCTCACTGAATATTTTACAGAAGAGAGAAAATATTTCATTCATAAGGTTCTGATTATTAAGTTCAACATAGTATCAGAGTCATCCACTGTTAATTCTTCTTCTTCCTCTTCAACTACAATGCAGTCTCAAACTGTTCAACCAGTTTCTCTCAATAATGCTAATCATTTCATTTTCATCAAGCTAACTTTCAAAAATTTTCTCTCTTGGAAAACCCAACTGTCCCTATATCTTCGTGGTCAGAATTTTTTTGTCTTCGTCGATGGCACTTTTTCCTACCCTCCACCAACCCTACTATGCGATGGCGCTCCCACCCCGAATCCTGCTTATGCTGGTTGGGTATCTCAAGATCAACTCATCATGAGTCTGTTGATCTCCTCCCTTTCTGATGAAATCCTATCGTTAGCGGTTGGTCTAACCACTTCTCGTGAGATTAGGGTTACCCTTGAGGCCTCTCTTGCTTCTGCTTCTCAAACCTGGATTCTTCAACTCCATTGGAGTCTTCAGAGCTTGCAACAAAAGGATCGTTCTGTCATTTCGTTCCTCCGCTAAAACTCTTGTGGATGAACTGACTGCTGTTGGAAAACCTCTCTCTTCAGTCGAATTCAACCTCTATATCTTTAAAGGCCTTAAACAAGAATTTCGTGATCTTGTTACTACTCTTGCCGCCCGTTCAAAACCAGTCTCCCTTTCTAAACTGCATAGTCTCTTACTTAGTCATGAGTTTCTCCACAGAGATACATTCTCCATGCTTCAAATCTGGTCCTCTTTTGATGCTCCTCAAGCCAACCTTACTCAGATCACTTCCCGTAATTGTGATACTCCTTCTGGACACAATCGGGGCTCCTCTGGTTCTTCTCGTTCTCGAGGTCGTGGTCGCCACAATCATTCCGACCGCGGTTGACCTCGTTCTATGTCTGCTGGCATCCTTCCTCTCCCGTCCTCTGACAGTCGGTCTTGCTGTCAAATCTGTGGTCTCAACAATCATACTGCTACTCATTTTCTATCATCGGTTTAACCACACTATTAATCCATGTGCTCATCTCACTACTTATGGACCTAGTCAATCTGTTCCGATGGATTGGTTTCCTGACACTGGTGTAACTCATCATGTTACTCCTAACATTGCCAGTCTCTCCAACGTTGAAGACTACCATGGGAACTCTCAGCTGCGCGTTGGTAATGGTCACGGTATTTCCATTTCCCACATTGGATCTTCTGTTCTTCACTCTCCCACTTCCTCCTTTACTTTACCTATTGTTCTTCATGTGCTCTCTTTTACTAAATTCTTTCTTTCTTCCATCAATTTTGCACAGATAATCGTGTCTTCTTTGAATTTCACCCTTCTCATTTTCTTGTTAAGGATCAAGTTTTCAAGAAAATCCTCTTTCAAGGCAAGAATGAAGATGGTCTCTACAAGCTTCACTCTGCGCCATTCTCTCTGTTGGCACTGTCTTCTAAATGCGTCCCTCTCAATTCCTGGCATCATCGTTTTGGCCATTCTCATGATTGTGTCCTTCGCCAAATCGTGAAATCTCATGCTCTACCATTTTCCTCTTCAAAACTGCGTTCCGAAACCATTTTCCACGCATGTCAACTTAACAAATCATCCAGACTTTCATTACCTTGTACTGAGAATAAAAATTTAGCTCCATTAGATTTAGTTTTCAATGATATATGGGGTCCTTCTCCGATTTCTTCTAGTGATGGTCATAAGTACTTTGTAATCTTTCTCGATGCTGTAACAAAGTACATTTGGTATTTTTTCATATTTAATAAATCTGATGTGTTTGATCTTTTTACAAAATTTCATGTAATTGTCGAACGTCAATTTTCTCGTAAAATAAAGTCTGTTCAAACTGATTGGTGTGGCGAATATCGTAAGCTTCGTTCTTATTTTCAAACTTTGGGTATTATTCATCGTTTACCGTGCCCTCACACTCATGAACAAAATGACTTAATTGAACGTCAGCATCGTCATATTGTGGAAACTGGACTTGCCCTTTTCGCTCACAGTTTTGTTCCTTACAAATATTGGCACTTTGCTTTTGAGACGGCTGTCTATCTAATTAATCGTCTCACATCTCGTGTCTCTCGCAGTCTCTCACTGTTACAACTTTTGTTTAATCGTCCTCCAGACCATTATTTTTAGAAATTTTTAGGTGCTTATGTTATCCTTATCTTCATCCTTATCGCTCACATAAAATTTCATTTCGATCCACACCGTGTATTTTTCTCGGCTATAGTCCGTCTCACTCGGGCTATCGTTGTCTTGATTATCTAAATAATCGCATTTACATCGCATGCCACGTTTGGTTTAATGAACATCAATTTCCATTTTCCAATCTAAATATTTTCGGTTCCGCACCTCACTCATCCAATTCGTCTTCCTCCTTTGCCACATTTCCTTGCACTACGTCATATCTCTCTTTTTGCGGCGGTAATTAACCACTGTTTATATATACCTAACCGCCGTTAATTCTTTTAGCGATGGTTGTTTGGCAAAATTACGAACCGCCATTTATGAATGTGTCAGGAAAAATAAAAAGACGGTTTGCTAACCGCCGTTGAGCATATATGGCAGTTTGCACGGCAATTAATAACCGCCAATAATATAATCGACAGCTAATATTTATTAACGGCGATTATTGTTAACTGTCAGTATTAATTTTATTTATTGGCAATTTTATTACCACCGCTAATGGGTATTTACTTTTCGCCAGAAATAATTATCCACATTAATGGCGGTTTAGTTTACCGCCACTAATGTACATTTAATTTCCGTCACAAATATATATATCCACATTAATGGCATTTTTTTTACCGCCGCTAATATTTGTCAATGAAGTGAGAATTTTTAATAGTATTAACGATGGAAATACAAAATCGTCACTAAAAGAGTACTTTTATTTGAATGTTTTGATATAATTTCTTACACCTGCAACCTAGCTAGCTATTTAAATGTAGTCCACAAAAATGCTTTATAAATATAACAAAATAACTTGTAACTTAATAAACCTACCAAACACACTATTATAGCCAAATTTTTAAAAACCAAATCGTAATGTTTCGTAACTCAATATTATAATCATAGAAAGCAACCTTATAATTAAAGTCTCAAATCACAAAATTAAAAATTCATACACAATATCCTTATAATTCATGTCTCAAATCACAAAATAAATAAAAGTAGCAATTTAGTAGACAAGTTACAAAATAATTGCCATGTAACATATTCCAAAACACTCGTGCCAATCAATAAGATTTCAAATATCAAAATTCAAAGTCCAAAGTCATCATCTGTTAGCTATTCATCATATGCTAATGAGAACTAGAAGCATTCGAAACATGTCGCGTATTGCATGTTGGTCTAAAATTATCATGTTAAAACATAAGAATTTTATTAATTATCACAGTAAATCATATTTATTCGGAAGTATTTCAATTATGTTATTATTTAAATAAAAAAATTACCACAGATGAATGTATTACCGGTTTATCTGCATCTAAAGATTGAGGCATTGGTTATCCTATGGATTCAACATGAGCTTGCAGTCTTGAACATTTACGCTCTAAGCGGGTAAACCTGTCACCAAGCTCAGCTAATAACTCTTGTCGCATTGATCTCTGAATGCATCTTATCCATGTCAACACGCTGATCTTGAGACCGAGTATATCTACCAAATACTTGAGATGGACAAGGACCTAAGCCATAAGTTCGTACGCGACCATGTCCATCTGCTCCTAAAACCTCAGTGAATACCTCATCTCTAAAGATTACAGATTGTGGGGATTCAAGTACTTCAGATAGTCACTCATTAATACGACACTGCCATTTAGAAAATCTAACATTAGTTAAAATATAAACAAGTAAATAATTGAAAAATAATAATTTATTATACATACTATGGCTTCACCTGATACTTGATTAACAAACTTCCCTTTTTTTTGTGTGCGTCTTTACGTACACCTCTATCCGATCGGGCTTCTTACCAGTTTCGGTAGCAATCTACATTATGAATAGCAAATAAATATCATAAACTGTAAACATATGTTGTACATTTTTAATAAATGTCTTGATAAAAATTATTCATTTACTTCGTCTATTACTCGACAATGTGCCTTTCTTCCACTTGTATGACACATTATTTGTTTCTTGCGATTTGCACCATTAGTATTGTTGCGTGTCTATTATTAAATGATCAAACATAAGAATATAAGTAAGCAAGAAAAAAAGAAAGACGATAAGGAAACTAATATTTTTAATACATTTGCCAATTCACTACCCTAAAACTCAACAAGAACTCTCCACTGATTTGGATCCACCCTATCTGGGTAATGTAACATGCGTTCTTCATCAGTGTTATAAAGGTTATAGTATTTTCTTTAAGTGTGTTTTCAATCCTTCCATTTCCTTCCAGCCGACATCAAACAATTATGTCTATAAACGTCTGGTGCGTCGGTGTTTACTTACATATTATCATTCATATTAACATCCACATAAATTAATATAAGTAATAACAATTAGAATACAAAACATGTAAACTACTATAATTCGTACCTTAACCTCTTCCCATATACGATCCTTAAATGTATCTAGCTCGAGAGCCCTCTAATCGGTAAAAGTTATTGGTGCAAAATTCTCATTCCGAGCTCTAATACTTAACTGACTTTGTAGTTTAGCTGCCATGTCACCAATGGGTTGATTTTCTTCATTCAATTGAACATGTAACTTCTCTCATGTGCCCCATTCGGCAAATGGACAACTATGACCTCTTTTTGGTCTACTTATTGATTGGCCTGAGCTATTAGTTGGTCAAATAATAATAGGTTAACTAGCAAACAGCCAAGTATTATATTTGAAATGGAAATGATAATAAATTACACGCGTTCAACAGATAGTTTTGTACAATATCAGTTATTTACTTGAATAAATCCATACAATAAGGGTTATTCATAAGTCATAGCCATTGACAAATTTCAGTTGCATAAAAGCCTTCACAAAGCTAATAATGGCCTATTTTGTTGTAAATAAGCTGCACATCTTCCTCACTAATTCAATTCACAAGCATTTTGGTCCTCCTTTAGTTTTTTTCAAGTACTTGAACTTCAACCATATCAACATGTTCCTTCCTTATCATACATAACGTGGCTGTTGTATTTACCTCTGATTTCTTTGACATTTGCTTAAGAAGAATATATATGGCCTATATTGCTCATAGCAAAGTTGTGGATTCCATCAGTACTAAACATATATAGTTCTTGAGGAATCATTTGTTGAGCTATGCTCTTTAGATGTGCATAAATCATGTACTAAGGCTCTTCTATAAATTCACCAACTTTCTAATATATTGAAGCAGGCTCTACAAACAAAGAATAATGTATGCAGTCAAAATGCTTTATATTGCTGTCTATTGCATATTTTCATTGGATTCAGACATTAAAATTTTGCTTTTCAGGAAGGATTAGATGGTCAAAGATTGCATGATTGTTTAGCCATGACATAACTTGGAGGGTCTCTTTCTCATGCTCTGCTTTTTATTGTTTATGGGAAGAAAGCACTCAAGAAGATATGCAGTTGGCAGTACATAAACTGTATTGATCTCTATCATGCAAGCTTAAAGGGCAACTAGTAAGAAAAACCCCCCAAACACATGGTAAAAATAATCATGCACCTAAAAGATCATCTTCTCCTCACTAGCTTAATTCCACTGATTCTAGTTGTATAATTTATTGAACTAATGTGATTGATGATATACAGTTCGAACGGTATTTTTAAACATGGGGGAAAAAAAATAAAAATAACAGGAGGTGAAGTAAAATGGATTAAGCCATAGCAAGGTGGTGACGATTTGATATCATACCCAAAGAATTAAACTTAGGATCGCTCCCTAAGATACTGACAAGAACCGTTGAATAAAAAATTATTAGATATTATTATTATTGTTGTTGTTGTTGGTATTATTATTATCCTTATTATTATTGTCATTATTATTACTATTTTATTATTACTATTAATATTGTATTTGATAATATTAATAGTACTAATATTATTATTTATGAGTTTATTTAGTAAATAAGAAAATTTTAGATAGTGTGATATCTTCATGATAAATTAGTAATTTTGTTATGAGTGCACTCATACAAACTATTATTTATGATGTTGTTGACTTTTCAGGAGAATAAAGGAAAGTTACTAGAAGAAAAAGAAAGAATAAAGAATAAAAATAATGATAGTCAATCTTTTATTATACAAATATAATAAATGTTATAAAAACATTAGTTTTAGTTTGTCTAATTTCTTTTCCATTTTACCATAACTTAAAGCTAACATGGATTTTACTTATTCTTAACTTTTCTTTTGGTGCTAACCAACAAGTGAAAATGTATTATTTAATTAATGTAATTTTATTATAATTTAAAGCTAACATGAATTTTACGTATTCTTAATTTTTTTTGTGCTAACCAACAAGTGAAAATGTATTGTTTAGTTAATGTGATTAAGCTGTGCAAAATAAAAAAAATAAAGATTTTTTATGAATTTTATTCACTGACCAGTCACAAATATCAATTTGTAAAATTGGATCGTGACGAAGGATGATTAATAAACAAAAGAATACTTCTGAAGAAAACTAATTACTTTTAGATAAAAAAATTTATAAAAACAAGTAATTAAATTATGTGTAACTCACATATTTTCAAAATAGTTTTAAAAGAACCGCGTTGATAAATCTCCAAGACTACTCGTTTCTTTCTTCTCTCTCTCTCTCTTTTTTAACACTCTTAAATTTACTTTTCATTCTGAGATAAGATAGAGACTAAAAAGTTCCCTTAAATAACAGCCGGAAAAAGTCCCGCACATGAATCCAAATCTTTTAATCATAATAATAACTGATTTCATCTTATCCTCCGGGAGATTTTTACCTATGGGTTTTACTTGGGTGCTTTAAGCATACGAAGTGTTTCCAAGTTTTTTTTAAAATTTATTTATTGTTATTATATTATTCATTTATTATTATTATCTATTGTACTTTATTTTATTTATTTGAATTACCTAAACATAGTCATGCCGCTATAGTTAGTTTCCACCACTTCTGTCGCACACAATTATCGGACCACTTCATGTAATCGTTATCAAGCCATTTTTGACCACTACTACTAATTGATCAATACTTCTAGCATATCATAGACATCTCACCTCCTGCAATTCGGTCTCTTAATTAAGTGGCGGCTCTTCACTAAGGGTATGTTTGTTTTAATGAAAATAAACTTGGAATTAAATTAACTATCTAATCTTTCATATTTGGTTACCATTAATGAGTTCGGATACACTATCAGGGAACTCTAAATCCCATAAACATAAGATAATTCGGTCCTAAAGGGATAGGTGGGATTGACAATCAGAAATTAAAAAATTTATATTCAAATATCAAAAAAAAAATTTATTATTATTTTTTTAGAACAATATTATATATTTTTTAATTAGAAAAAAAGTTCTTTATTATTAGTTT
>JAULJZ010148771.1:0-10366 GCA_032270985.1 Heliamphora pulchella | reverse complement strand
GGCGGTCGCGTGGGGGGCGGGGGGCGGGCGACGGGGGGCAGGGGGAACGACAGGTTTGGGTGTGGGGGGGTTGGTGATTTTGGGGGGTGGTTTTGGGTTGACGTCAGTGGTTTCCATTAAAAAATTTAACTGTTAGGTCTCTTTGATGTTTAAATTAAACCTGAGAGGAGGTTTGTGCAATTTTTGAAACCACATGGGAGGTTTCTATTTTTGTCAGAAACCTCAGGGGTGGTCAGTGAAATTTTTCCATAACTAAAATAACCTAAACTATTCTAAACATGATTTCAAATGAAGTAAACAAGGCATACTTTAAAATTAACATACCAAATATGCATGTTACCAACTATTCTAAAATTACACTAACTTGATTGTAACAAAATATAAAGAAACTTCTACTAGAGAGGGAAGACAAACTAAAATAAAAAGTATATGAAAATTGTATATTAAAAGCTTGATAAAGAAAAATAATGAAATATTATTAAACTAATAACAGAAATTTTATATTTTTCTATACAAAAGAATATTAAAAGATTTAATCAAAAGAAAAAGAAACAAAAGAAAATTTACCAAAAGAAGATTAAATCAAAATTTAAAGATTTTTGAAGAAGATAAAAGAAAATAAGACCGAAGATTTAGAACTATAACAAAAGAAAAAGGAAGGAACCTAACTATTTTCACGAATTTTATAGATTTTATATGAAAATTGGACAAAATAAAAGAAAAGTGAAAGAAATACCACAAAAGGGAAACTAAGCTAAAATTAAGAGATTTTTTGAATTTTGATGTAACAAAATAAAAAGAAAAGAAAAATAAAAACAATGTTATTAAAAAGAATTCAAGCAAAAGATAATGTATAAAAACATAAACTATTATGTAATGGCATAACAATTAATTAATTAGAAAAATATGGATGTAATATTGACAATTACAACCATATGAATGTAAGTGCATCGATTATGACAACAGCAATTTTGTAAGTTGCAATTGCCAAATATGTTAGCACTATTTTGATAAATCAATAAACTAAGTATAAGTGTGCAATGTAAAGTAAACAAACTAAGATTTAATTTATAACATGAATTTAGATAACAAAACTAAACATGTTTATTACAGCAAACCAAATGGATACTAATACTTAAAACAACTATATGAGCAATATAAAGAACACATGCGCGATAAGAAAGCCATATTAACCCGGTCACTCTAAAGAGATAGGAAATGAACAGAGAAAATCCATGGATCCAAACAGAATACTTGAATCGCAAGTGAATCCTTAAGTCGGGGAATGGTGATCGGTAGTCCAATCTTCAAGCAGTGCTCTAATCTAAGTGTATGTGAGTCAGGGTCAAGTAGAGTTTCGGTATTGGTGGTCAATCTCTTGATGCTTCGGTAGGGTGTCAGCGTCACGGCTCGTATTCTCTCGGTACTTCGATAGAGTACCTCTCACTATAAATTTTGTCCCAAAAATCGTACCAGGGGTACGGTATTTATAGAATTCTTTAACCAATGAGATGCTGACACGTTTTGGGACACGTCAGGCCATTTGGAGTTGGCGGTCGTCGGGTTTGGAGTGGGCGGCTACCACAAAAAATAAGCTTCCAAGGATTTCTTATGGCAGTCGCCACAATGAAGTTGGCGACCCAATGGTTCAAATGTGGCAGTCGCCACTTTGGCTTGGGTTTCCAAGAGTTTCTTATATAGGTCGCCACAATCGAAGTTGGCGGTCCCACAGTTCAATGTTCGCAGTTCAAGGTGATTTCACTAGTTTGAAAGTTTTGATCTTTGGGTTCAAATCACTGAGTTTGGATCACTTCCCGATGATTATTTAGAAGCACTATTCCACTTATTTTTCATCATCGAATTCACCCAGATCAACTTAAGATTGGCGGGGTCAAATTGGGGTGTCTACAACTGCTGGTTTGGGCTAGTGGGAGCCAGCTGTTTGGCTGATAAGGTTTGGGACGGTACTATATTTGTATAACACTGCAACTCGAGAAATCCTAGTAGGACTTGGATGCCAGAAGCTAATTTTGATAAGGATTGAAAGATTTCAGATAATCTTCAAACAGGTGACCAAAACTCGAAAGAGTATCTGTTTGATCATAAAACTGGACATATATATTTTACATTTATATTTATCGTGAATGATCTATATCTATTTTATATTTCCTATTTATTTTAATTAATTCAAAAAAAATTTGATTCTAATTAATTTTAGTAATAGAAAATACAATAAAATTTTCTTTCATTAAAATTAAAATTTTTTGAAAGAAAATTTTAGATTTGTTATTTTGTTACAAAATAGCACGTTTAAAATAATTTTTTATTAAATCGAATATCTTGGAAAACTGTGAAAATTAATTTCAAATTTTGAATTAATTAAAAAGAAAAGTTTAATTTTAATAAATTATTTTTTTTTGAAAAAATGTGTAACTGGAAAATTTAAATAAATGATTAATTTTTATTTAAAATTAACTTTTTAAATAAATAAGAATTTTAGAATATTTTATTTGTTACACATTAAAACACGAAAAAATAGTTTGAAAAAAATCAGAATCTTTTAGATCGTGTGGCTTTTCGAAATTAATAAATTTATTTTAATTAAACAGTTTTTATAATCCTAAAAAATATTTTAAAAAACTAAGTGGGAGAGAAACTTTATTCACAGATAAATCTCGCGGTCTCCATCACTAGTTCATATGTGATGTAATTAATTCTGCGTATTGGCAGTAAGGCCTTCCTCCCCATCGGACAGAACTAATTGCGGTATTGTCGACACGAACCTCCTTCAGGGATAATTCTGGATAATTATTAGCGTAGATCACTTCTCTATTTGAAGGGTTTATTGCGAAACGATTGATTCAGTATTAGGTGGTAGTTAACACTTAGCTGTAAATAATAGTATCCTCTCTATCGAGTCACTACTATTATTTATTAGACCGAAGCTACATTAACTATTTAATTTTACTTGGTACGGTATGTTGTTTGGATAGTAAAATTAATAGGAATTGGCCTGTCTGAAAAAACGATGGATAGTAGACGTCTTCCAATCGAGGTATGCTATTCACAGGGTATTAAGTTGCTAGCGGAATTTTTTTTAAATGGCATAGGGAACCAATTTAAAATAAAATTCAAAGTTTTACTCGTCAATGGCTTTCAATCCACTCACGACCATACTCAAAGAAAACAAACTAACGGGGCCAAACTATGTAGATTGAAAAAGGAACTTGGATATTATCTTAACTGCCGAGGATTATAAATTTATATTATTTGAGATTTGTCCACCAATACCTGATGAGGAGGCGACTGAACAGGAAACCTGGACTTATCAGAAGTGGTAGAAAGCTGATTAGATGGCTCGCTATTAGATTTTAGCTTCAATGTGAAATATATTGTAGCATAGCATCAGTCTATGCCCAGTGTCTATGATATGATTATCAACCTCAAAGAAATATTTGAGGATCAAAATCGTGCTGCTAGGCAGGTTGCCATGAAATCTCTGATGAATACAAGCATGGCTGAAGGCACCCGTGTTAGGGATCATATTCTGAAGATGATCAGTCATCTGAATAAACTAGAGATCCTACGAGCTGAGATTGATGGGAAAACCCAGGTTGATATCATACTCCAGTCGCTGCCAGACAGTAATGCCTGAATTATTCTATGAATAAACTCAACTTTTCAATAGCAGAACTTTTTAATGAACTTCAAGCAGTCGAGGGTGTTCTTAGGAAGCCAGGTAGTGTGCATGTGGCTGAAAAAGGTTCTTCCTCTAAGACGAAAGACAAGAAGAAGAAAAAAGTTTAGAAATAGGGAGGCACAAGACCAAAAGAAGCTAAGGGGCCAAAAGCTCGTGTGAAGAAGTTGAGAGACAAGTGCTATCATTGTAACTAGATGGGGCATTGGAAAAAGAAATGTCCAGTATTTCTCAGTAAACAGAATAAGCAAGGTAATTTCTGTTCACTAGTGTTTAAAACATGTTTAGCAGTGCTATTTGTTGGTACCTGATGTGTAGACACGGGAGCCACTAATCATGTCTGCAATTCTTTGCAGGAATTTTAGGAAACTAGGCAACTCAGTAATGGAGAAATTTACCTACATATGGCCAATAATACTACGGTGGCACAGTTGCTGTTGGAGGCAAAATTGTCAAGATCATTGTTTTTGCAAACGATTTTCGAAAAAAAATTAACTGGACGGGCAAACGCCAAAATGGGCTCCAGATAAAACTTTTGATGTCAAACGATCAAAATAAAACCCGTGCAACCACAGTTAATTTAGAAGAATACCTTTTTACCGGTTGATTCTTCAACTACGATTTGATTCCGAGTTGAAGCTCCCGTCAAACCTTTTACTGTATTCCCTTATGTGATTCTCGAATATAGTGTGCGCTATAATCTATCAAGAACTCGTACCGGCAGAACCTGGATAACTTTAGTCTTGAAGAGAAGTTATGAAACTGGTTTAGCCTACCTGTAAATTTATAGGGTTACAGTAGAGACCTGTAGAGTAATTATGAGTAAGACTTCTAGTGGAACATAGATACCCATCAGCGGTTTTCGCAATTAAGGAAACCTCATAGCAGTATCTGTAATTATGAAAAACTAGTAGTAATTTTTTCAATTTTCATAAAACACTAAATTAAAGTTCACACCACTAAAGAACTATAATTACACTATGACCCATAATCTCAGGACCTTGTTACATTGAGCTCATGTTATTAAATGCTTGTCATTTCTCACAACGTTAAGATTCTCGCTACCCGCCAATTAAATTTAATTACTGATAATTTAATTTAATTGGCATTTTGATATTCCTTAAACCCTTTCGCTTAACTTATTTGACCGCCGGATAATCAAATTCACCTATAGGGTTTGGGCCGGTCAAAACTTATAAGCTTCCTTAAGGGGGTATCGTCAATCTCAATCTTTCAGGACGTGAATTCTATCAATAATTAATATTGACTATATATATAATACCGCTATCTAACTCACCGGGAATATAGACCCATATAAGATCGCACCATCTAATGAATCAAAACAACGAATATTAAATATACGCAAATCAATAATTATTTTAGGATTAAGAGCATAAGCACTATTCATAATAACTTTGGAGTGTGAATTAATTTATATAGTCAGTATAAAATTAATTATCCTAAATGTCCCGTTCAATATATACAAAGTGTACTAGTACAGAGAGTCGGAACAATATACGACGCTATTATCTATTCCTTGTAACTAAGATAGACTTATTAAATCTATATACTATAGTCGTACCGATGGTATGTCTATTTCCATCTAAACTGTGAATATAAGACTTATATTCTGTAAGAACAAAAAATCTGATCTTTTATTTGTAAGTCATATTCTACACATCAGATTAAATACTGTACAAAATATTAGACATTCATACATAACATTAAGGAAATGATATACATACATTACTCATAAAGATTCTCATAAAATGAAAAATTAATTTTATGTAAAATTAAATTAAATACTAAAAATATTATTTTCAGCATATCACTATTAACAATCTCCCACTTATACTCAAAATCATGCTACCAGACATCTGACTCCAATGCCATCTACGTGACTATCAAAAATCTTAGCTGGTAAGCTCTTTGTAAAAGGATCTGCATGGTTGTCTCCTGATGCAATCTTGGTCACAACAATATCACATCTCTGCATAATTTCTAGTATCAGGTGATACTTACGCTCAATGTGCTTTTTTTTCTTGTGGACCCCTGGCTCCTTCGAGTTTACAACCGCTCCACTATTACCACAATAAAGTGTATTAGCCCAATGAACTGAAGGGACCACGTTTAGATCTAATAGGTAGTTCCTGAGCCAAACGGCCTCCTTGGCCGCTTTAGAAGCTGCCACGTACTCGACCTCCAAAGTAGAATCAGCAATGTAAGACCGCTTGATACTCCTCCAACTTATAGCTTCACCTCCTAAGGTAAACATATATCCTAAGGTAGACTTGCAAAAATTCTTATCAGATTGGAAATCTGAGTCTGTGTACCCCAAAGATATTAGACTATCTGCCTGGTAAACCAATATATAATCCTTAATCTTTTTCAGGAACTTGATTATATTCTTTATCGTAGTTCAATGCTCCTGTCTTGGGTTAGACTGATATCTGCTAACCATGCCAATGGAAAAGTAGATGTCGGGTCTGGTGAAAAGCATAGCATACATGAGGCTTCCTACTGCCGAAGCATAAGGAACCGTCTTTATCTTCTCTATCTCATCAGGTGTCTTAGAACACTGATCCTTGGATAGAGTGATTCCATGCCTAAAAGGGAGAAGCCTTTTCTTGGAATCCTGCATGCTAAAACGAGTAAGGATATCATCGATATACTTTTCTTGTGATAAGCCCAACATTCTTTGTTTTCGGTCTCACATAAGCTTGGTCCCAAGGATGTGACTGACTTTTCTCAAGTCCTTCATATCAAGCTACCTAGATAATCATACTTTAACCGTAGATAATAACCCTACATCATTTTTGATGAGCAATATATCGTCTACATAAAGTACTAGAAATATCACCACGCTTCTGTCACGCTTCTTGTACACATAAGACTCATCTGGACTTTGATCAAAATCGTAAGATTTTATAGCTTGATAAAACCGAGTGTTCCAAGACCTCGATGCCTGCTTAAGTTCATAAATACATCTCTTAAGCTCACACAACTTGTGTTTCTCGCCCATTGCAATGAATCCGTCTGGTTGTATCATATAGATACACTCGTCAAGACTTCCGTTAAGGAAAGCTGTCTTGACATCCATTTACTAGATTTCATAATCAAAATGAGCGGCAATGGATAAGAGAATCCGGATAGACTTAAGCATGGCTACCGGCGAAAAGATTTCCTCATAATCGATCCCTTCTTTCTGAGTGAACCCTTTAGCAATAAGCCTAGCTTTGAAGGTTTCAACCTTCCCGTCTGCTCCTCTTTTTCTCTTATAGATCCACTTGCATCTAATGAGTTTTATCCATTCGGGTGGTTCCACCAGTTCCCAGACCTGATTGGAATATATAGATTCTATCCCAAGATTCATAGCCCTTTGCCAAAGATCTACATCTTTGTCTTGAAGTGCTTCATTGTAGTTACAGGATTCGGTATTCAGTACTGCCAGGATCTAGTCAAAAGACTCTCCCCAGAACATATACCGATCAGGTTGATGAACAATCCTCCCTCTACGGTGAGGCACTACTTGTGTATGTGTACTAGTAGTAACATGCTATACAGAATCTGAACCTTGTGCATCAGTACCATGTTCTTGATTTGCATCTTTCCCAATAATGCTCTCACTACGACAAAGTAATGGAATATCAGTGACTTGTGGTTCCTCTTTCGATCTACTGGTATTTTCTCTCAGTTCTTCTAGAACAAATTTGCTATTGGGCCTGTGGTCCATAATATAATTCTCTTCCAAGAATCGGGTATTAATCTAACAATGACCTTCTAATATTAGAATTATAAAATAGACCACCGTTCATTTTTTGGGGATACCTCACAAAGAAACAAACTTCTGTCCTCGGTTCCAACTTACCCACGTTCTCTTTCGGCACATGTGTTGGACACCCCCAAATTCGATTGAGTTTCAGACTAGGCTTACGCCTGGTCTACAGTTCTATGGGAGTAGAAGGTACTGACTTTAAAGGTACCAAGTTTAGAATATAAGCCACTGTCTCTAATGTGAGTCCCCAAAATGAATCGGGTAAACCTGGATAGCTTATCATGGACCTTACCATCTCCATAAGAGTCCTATAATTTGTTTCTGCTACACCATTCTACTGTGGAGTGTCAGGTGCAGTTAACTAGGATGTAATCTCCTTTGATGATAAGTAATCTTTAAACTCTCCAAAGAGGTATTTTCCACCACGGTCGGATCCTAGTGATTTGATACTTTTACCCAGACGCTTCTCTGCCTCTGCCTTGAATTCTTTGAATTTCTCAAAGCATTCAGACTTACGGTGCATCAGGTAAATGTATATATACCTTGAGTAGTCATCAATAAAACTAATGAAGTACTCAAAGCCACTTCTAGCCCGGATAGTCATAGAACCACACACATCAGAATGAATCAGCTCCAACGGTTCTCCTGCTCTATAGTCTTTGGCCAAAAAGGCCTCTTAATCATCTTACCCTCTAAGTAAGATTTACAAATTGAAAGTGCCTCCACTTCCAATGAACTCAAAGGTCCATTTGCTACTAGTTTGTTTATCCTTTTTAGATTAGTATGACTCAAGTTTAAGTGCTAAAAAAATATTTGGTTCATTAAAGAAGGAAACCTTCTCTTATATAGTAAATTTGATGTGCTATTCATTTCAGTTTGTTACAGTGTAGAAGAGATATGAGATACAATATACAGATTATCCACCAATGTACCAGAATAAATAAAATATTTATTTTTCTTCACAACGAAAGAGTCACCAAAATGAACAGAATATTTGTCCATTATTAAACTCGAAACTGAAATTAAAATTTTCTAATCGAAGGTACATAAAGACAATCTTTCAGAAGAAGTATCCTATCTCTTCTAAAACTAAGTGTGACATCTCCTACTGCAACTTCTACCACCCTTGTATTATTGCCCAAGTGCAAGTATATTTCCTTATTACTAAGCTGCCTAGTTTCTTAGAACCCCTGTAAAGAATTGCAGACATGATTAGTGGCTCCCGTATCTACACACTAGGTTCTGGTAGATAACACCGCTAACCATATTTCAAACACCAGTGAATAGAAATTACCTAGTTTGTTCTGCTTACTAAGAAAAATCGGACACTGTTTTTTTCAATACCCAAATTGGTTACAGTGATAGCACTTGCTTATCGGCTTCTTCACACTAGCTTTTAGTCCCTTAACTGCTTTTAAAGCTGTGTCTCCCTGTGTCTGAACCTTTTTCTTCTTCTTATCTTTTGGCTTAGATGAAGAACCCTTCTCAGCCACATACACAGAACCTGACTTCCTAAGAACACCCTCGTCTGCTTGAAGTTTCTTAAGAAGTTCTGCCAAAGAAAAGCTGAGCTTGTTTATGGTGTAGTTCAGAAATAATTGCTTAAAAATTTTAGGCAGTGACTGGAGTATGATATTGACTTGGGTTTCCCTGTCAATTTTAGCTCTAAGGATCTCCAGTTTATTCAATAGACCTATAATCTTCAGAACATGATCCCTAACTGGGATGCCTTCAGCCATGTTTGCATTCATTAGAGACTTCATGGCCACCTGCTTAGCAGCACGATTTTGATCCCCAAATATTTCTTTGAGATTCATAATCTTGTCATAGGCACTAGGCATAAACTGATGTTGATGCTGCAAAACATTTGACATTGAAGCCAAAATGTAACAGCGAGCCATCTGATCAGCTTTCTACCACTTCTAATGGGCCTAAGTTTCCTGTTCGATCGCCCCCATATCAGGTACCGGTGGACATATCTCAGTTAATACGAACTTGTAATTCTCAGCAATTAAGATAATGTCCAAGTTCTATTTCCAGTCAACATAATTTGGTCCCGTAAGTTTATTTTCTTTTAGTATTGAAGCTAGTGGGTTAAAAGCTATTTTAATCCTGAGAATCACATAATTAAAAATACCGTTAATTATGAGGAGCAAAACTTTAAATTTATTTTAATTTGGTTCCTCTACCATTTTAAAATTAATTCGCAGCCTGAAATCCTGTGAATAGCATGCCTCGATGGGAGGACATCTACTATCCATTGTTAGTCCAGACAAGTCAATTCTTTTTAATTTTACTATCTAGACAACTGACCCTACCAAGTAATAGCAGTGACTCAAATGGAGAGGATACTATTATATACAACTAAGTGTTAACCACCACCTAAATTCCAAATCAATCACTTCGCAATAAACCCTTCAGATGAAGAAGTAATCCACGCTAACAATTATCTAGAATTATCCTTAAAGGATATTTGTACTGGCGATACCACAATTAATCTGTTCGATGGGGAGGAAGGTCTTACTGCCAACACACAAGGTTTAATTGTATCACCTACAAACTGGTGATGGAAATCACGGGATTTATCTGTGAATAAATTCACTCTCGCACTTAGATTTTTAAAATATTTTTTAGGGTTATAAAAATTCGTTTAATTAAAATAAATTTATTAATTTCAAAAACTATACGATCTGTACACGATTTCAAAGATTCTGGTTTATCAAACTATCTTTTTGTGTTTAAATGTGTAACAAATAAAATTTAATAAATGCATAGTTTTTCTTTCAACTTTTCAGTTAAGGTAGTGATTAAATGTAATTATTTATTTTATTTTTCGTTCCATATTTTTTGAAAAATAATAATTTATTTCGATTAAATATTTTTTTATTTAATTA
>JAULJZ010148750.1:0-10367 GCA_032270985.1 Heliamphora pulchella | reverse complement strand
TAACTTTACAAATTAGAAAAAAAGAATCATTAGATTAGATAATGATTATTAATTATTATTTATTTGTTATATGTCATTTATTTCTATGATTTTTTTGTTAGATATTTATTATTTCTTTCACTAAACAAATTATAAAATAATTATTTAAATTTTTATTTCATACTTTTATTATACTGTATGGATGTTAATTTTTATTTGTTATTCATTTCAAACTTTTAAAACTTATACATATTAACATTCTTTTCATGCGCGCAAAATAATTTTTAAAACTCATAAAACCGTGGTTCCAAATTGAACCAATCCGATTTTTATTGATTTGGTTTGGTTCTACAGCATGATTGGGTTGGTTCTAGATCCAAAAGATTGAAACCGATAAAAATTAGTTCGATTCTAAAATTAGTACGAAACTGAACCAAACCGATCAATGTGCATCCATAGTAAGTATGTGCCACTACATTAATGTGCAATGGTTGCATACATACCAAATCCTTGCTTCATGACTTTCCTTTATGTACCACTACATTAATGTCTCTGTTTTACTTTTTCACATAAATCGATTGGCGAGACAAGCCTATTTTTTTGTGTCAAATATTATTTTTATTATTGAATTTCTCTCTTCTTTTATAATTTCATTTGGGATCTAGTTGAAATAATTTCAACTTTGACATTGAATTTTTCCTCTGAAAATATCGACATAATTTTTTTTTTGTCTTTTTAGTTTCGTAGATTTAGAAAAATGGAAAATTCTTCTATCGAGTTTAATCAATTTTCTCTTTTTTTTTGTCACCATTCTGTGGCGTTATATTTTGACAAAATAAAATCTAATTTAGTCATTATTGACTTATGAAGTTGTCCCCCAGCCTTTCAAAGGTCCGGACTATACGAATTTTGAACTATTTCAATTATTTCTTCCATATTGGTCATGATTTCTTGGCCAACTACAGGGGTACTTTTTAAATATTGTTCAACCTTTGTTACATGTTGTTCAATTTCGTTATTAGCCATTATTTGTTGGCCAACTACATAGAAAATGTTTAAAAATTGTTGAACCTGTGTTATAGATTCTTTAATCTTATAAAAATTAAAATATAGTTTAGCTTGTTCAATTCTGTCAAAACCAACTGGTACTGGAGTAGGATGCATCTCAAAAATAGGATTATAAAATATATATTGTTGGTAACCCATGATGATATGATCCATTAAGGTAGGATATTTCTCATAAACAGGATAGTAATATACATGTTGTTGATAACCTGTGATGATGGGGACCATTGATGATCTTTACTGTTCCGCTTTCACCCACACTGGTGGAAAACTACAAATTTTCTATACTGTAACCCTTATTGCACCCACGAACTCTTGCTCTTCGACGGTTGGATTGTAGAATACTTCAACCACTTTTGAATTGTTGAAAACTTCAAGAACTTTCTATCTTTCTTATGCAGAGAGCCTCTCTAGGCCCTTAGATTGGCCATTCATGTGGATATTTATCATTTCTTCTGACTTAGTATGGTGTCCCATTTGGCGTGCCAAAATTTGTTAACCAAAAACAAATTAAATTTCATTTGAAAAAGAAAATTCTTCCAAGTATCAAATGATTGCTCTGGGTCCTATGCCGTGCTTCAAAATTTCGCTAAAAAAATCACAGAAGATGAGATGAAAAGCAATAAAATCTGAATTTTATTACTTCGATGTAGAACCGGTTACAAAGAATGCATGCTACTCTTATGAACTGAAATGAAAATTACAAGGAAAGAAAATAAACGATAAAAGAAAAACAAGCGGTTTGCCAGATTGTGTAAGTGTATCTTTGACATTGAATACAATAAATATACTTATAGAATTTCTCCATAAAAAAACTACTAGTAACTACCCACTACCCTAAATATATCTTTATTCTCCTCATGGAAATAATTTCTTTTAACCGTTGGTCTTTCCTTAATGCGCCACTTATCGTCATTTAAGTAATTTGAGCACTTTGTGTGTATATATATATATTATTTTTCATCAAGGTTTTATAACATATGATAGACTATAATAATATTCTCGATAAAAAATTGTAAAATATGATGTAAACACTTATAGAATCGGTCTCAAATTCAAAAAAATTTTTTTGCATTAAATAACTAACAATCACTACATCAAAAAAAATTATTAGATTTTTACAAACATAAATTTAAAAAATAAGAAAAATATAACAAATAAAATAAGTACTGTAAATTTTGATTTAAATTTATTTTATATATTTTTTATTTTTAAAATCGTATTATAATTGAATTTTTTATTTTTTGTAACTTGAGATTTTTTAGAAAAAATTGTTTTAGCAAGTAAATTATGTAACAAGATATTTATTTCGTATAAAATTCATAGATTAATGAGATTAATTTTATAAGTTATATGTTTGTTTCTTAAGCATTTTAATTTAATTTAAATTTTTGTCAAAGATTTTATATTGTTTATTTTTTTAATTACTTCATAAAATAATTATAAAAAAGGGAATGGTGCACAATTTTGGACCTCAAAAAAATAAGAAGTAAAACGCAAGAATATAAATTGTTGCTGAACAAATAATTTTGCACATGAGTAAAAAAAAACAAAACAATATTGCATCCCACAAAAAAAACGAAAGCAAAAAATAAAAGTAAAAGTAAAAGTAAAAGTAAAAATGTAATTTTAATTTATAAATTGTAGCTTGCAGCAGAAATTGTGAGTGTTTGATAAAAATTGTAATTAAAATAGAAGAAAAAATAGTTGTAATTTGTAACAAAAGTTGTGAATAATTGGAATAAATTCTAGTTTATAGCTAAAAGTAATAACAAGATGCTAAAAACAGAAACTAAAAGTTTTGCCAAACACCTCATCTGTTTTGTAATGTTTACAACTTTTTATTGTTTACGATAAATAAAGTATATTTTTGTTTATATTTATAAAATAAAATAAAAATATATTGTGACATAGATATTTAAAAATAGTGGTGGTTGAAGGTTTTAAATGAATGTAGTAGTTGAAGGTGATGGCTGAGATAATTGCCAAAAGTTATGACAAGAGGTGTTATCAATTGTGATAGTAAAAGATACTAATGGTGGTTAGAAATAATAGTAGAAGGCAGTGACCATATATGGTGGTGGAAAGTGACGGCCGAAGATGGTGGTCAAATGTGATAGTTGGAGATGGTGATTAGAGAGAATAGCCAAAAATAATTGTCGGGAGATGGAAGAAGAAATGTAGAATAAAAAATTATTTGTAAAACATATGAAAATATATTTTTCCTAATTACAAGAACTTTTCAAAATTTGATATTTATTTATATTTTTTAAAAATAAAAAAATTAGCAAATATATTTTTATTTATAATCTATAAAAAATAAAAAATAAAAAAATAAATATAAACGTTATTAAATAGGACCATTTTAATTCTACTCAATCCGATTCTTTGAACAAACAAGCATCACGTGGAATCCACCTAAGGTGGGTTAGATGCATGGGTTGGTGAGTTAGGTAAAGAAATTAAGAAAGGTAAATCAGTTGCATTTTGTGATTCAAGCCCTAGAATCCAACCAAGCTTTGCTAATTGTGCTGGTCTAACAAATACTAATTCACAAAATATGAAAAAGAAATTCAATAAAAAAGATAATTACGAGCTCTTAAGTACTTCGTTTATTGAATTCCTACAAAATAAATTCTTAATCGATGGCTAGAAAGAAAGCCTCCAACACCCAAGTTAGATTCTATTTTTGTAAGAAAAAATCATATATATTAGAGATGCAACTCTTCTCCTCAGCCGAGAGAAGAGATATATATATATATATATATATAAATATATGTAGAGAGAGAGAGAGTTGTTTTTGTCAATTTGTGTGTTGTCACATTACTTAAATTGTCAAATCATATAAAGTGATGAAAAGATAAAATAATTTGTATATTATCACATTACTTAAATTGTCAAATCACATGCAATGATAGAAGGATTACGTGCTCTATTGGGTTTGGTGGGGGGAGGATTCTGAGTATTTGTAGAAGTTAAACCTCCCCTTAAACCAATGATATATATAAGATTTTGTATTCTAAGTATAGAAAATTATAACTTATTTTATATATATAAACAAGACAAATTCGTCCTAAGACAAATTCGTCCTAAACATAATTAACTTGCACAATTTTATTCTCTGTTAATTGCCCGTCTCTTTCTTTTTCTTTTAATTTATTATTGGTTAATTGTTGTTGATATCTCGATATTGTAGCATTGTTAAAATTTTAGTCAATAACTTAAACTAATTTGATAAAATTTTGTACTTGAGATTTGCTAGCGACATTTTATTTTAATCATGAATAAAGACCACTCATGCAAGTTCTTACTAATACTATTTTAGTTAGATATTTAAACAAATGTATTATAAGATATGTGTGATGAATTGAAATTTTGTTATACTCCTTTGCAATTCAGATTTTATTAAAATTTATTATGCTTGATAAAAGCCTTAAATGTGTTGGGCTGAAAGTTACTTGCAAAATATTTTTAAACTAAGTGATTTTTTTATTTTTTTTAATTATTCAATCTGTCAAACTACCTAAATTGTTGGGTTAAAACGGCTTAAAAAATTAACCAACTCACTAGTTTTAGAGACGAGTTAGTAGTTGATTGAAAAAATCTCCCTCCGCTAAAGGTGGGTTGAGTAAGAATTTTCTCCTAACCCGACTAATGCACCGCCTAGTTATTAGTTTAATTTGAATTTGAGTTAAATCAATAATTAAATTGTTTGAAAAAATTGGAAGAAAATTGAGAATCCAAATCAAACCGTGAATACTATAAATTCAATTCACACGAGACTAATAAAAAATAGTTCAATTTTCATTTGAAACTGCAACTCTAAAATTTATAATATTTGTTACTAAAAAAAAACTTGTTTAGGTATTATATTTTATTTTTTTCTTATCAATTATCCACAAAATTAATATTATATATATATATATATACACACGGGGTGTTCGTAAATTATATTTGTTTGATGAATTGAACCTGCCCCGATCGGACTCACTCGTAGACCAACACCTATAAAGACAAACAAATGTCAACTAGCTGGCGGCGTCTCGCTGAAAGCCACTCCAATGATAAAGTTAGAAGGTATTTTAAGAAGATGTAAATTGGCAAGAAATCAAATTGGCAGAGTTTTGGCTCCTTGAGCTAGAAAGTGCATACTTCTGGCCTTTTCAGCCTCTTCCTTTTATAGTGTTGAGGATCCATTTCCTCTCCTCAATCCTTATGTTGGCTTTACCTGACAAACGTCATTTCAAAACGGCTTCTCCACCCCCACCACTGTGCCGGCAGTGCCTGCAGATCCCCCCGCACACACATCGTCATAAATGATTTCATCTCGGCCTGTTCTTCGGGCCGAGCTCCCCACATTAAATGTTCTCCCCGAGGTTGTAGGGCAGTCGATGGGTAAGAGACGCTTGGTCTAATCACAGTTAATGTCGCTCTTACCACGGTCACATCGCATTTAATACGACATCAGCGCATTTAATGCGATTTCAGAGACCGATCTCACGCTTGTCGTTAATATAGCCATGTCGGCCCCTGGCAATCCCACATATGGGCTGAACTACCCTCTCTTCGATGAGCTTCCCTACTTTGGGCCTTTATCGGGTTTTAACGGGTCCAAGTTCGGATTTCAACCCATCCCCCTTCATTTGCCCCCTCAGCTTTCTTTTTGCTTTGCATGGGGGGAGTTGATTAACCTCCTTGTCCTTACTTCGACCTCATTAATTACGTCGCCGCCAATTCTTTTATTGCTCTTTAAATGCCATTTATGCTTGCCACGTGTCAGAGCGTGATTGATCCGTATTGGGGTGTTTTCGCTCCTTTCCAAGGACGGACATGCGTCGTTTCGTTTGCCCGAGATGACTGTTGGCGTTTTAGGTCCCAAGAGAAGCCAATGCCTATAAATGAGGCATCTAGCCTCGTTTTTCTTCTTCTGCAACTCCAGATTTTCCCTTAAGCTCTTCGTCCTCTCCCTGTCTACGAAAATCTCTTGACCCACCGGCTTTCACATCCACCGCCACTGACGTGTAACTCTCCTGTTGGACCCTGTCGCACACGAAAATCAAACTCGTCACCGGCGCCTCTCTCCTGGTTCTGTAAGTGTTTGTCTATGGCTTTTTTCTGCATTTTTCCTCTCCTTTCGCACCTTTCTGGGTTGTGGGGTTCTAGGTTTTTTTGCCTTCGCCCTCACTCTTGATAGGCTCCCTTGCCCATAGTTTTAGGGATTCTCAACATAGGTCTTTTTTCCTTTCTTTCTTTTCTCTTTTCATTTGTTTGTTCTTCTCTCCCTAAGCGATGGCGAAAAATAAGGGAAAGTTCGTCAAGGAGGTGAATACCTCCTCTGCCCTGGCCCCCTTTAGGGCCACGTATCGCATCCCTCCTTCAGTTACCCTTCCCTATTGTGACTTGGACATCCCCGGGTCTCATTTCCTTCCCAGGGGAAACGAGGTGGCATTTCCTATTGCCTCCATCGTGGAGGCCGGGGTCCGTTTCCCCGTCGATCCCATGATAAGGGAAATGTTGGCTACCTGTCGCCTCACACCCCGGCAAGTTTCTATAAACTTTATAAGGGTAGTGACGGGGGTGGCCGAGATAAACCGTCGATATGGTTTGAATCTCGTCATTCCCGAGTTATTTCACAGCTACACCATAGCTTGCAACGACCATACATACTTCCTCCGCCAGAGGAGTGTCGCCCAGCAAATGGTGCACGACCTTCCCAACAGATAAACAGAGCGACGACTACATCTTGGTGGGAGGAGACTTCGAATTTCAAGCCAACCACGTTGGACTTGCTGGCCGCTCCATCCCAAGGGTTCCAAGGAGTCCAGGTCGGTTCGGCTCCCTTTATTTTCTCTACGCGTTAGTTATTACTCCTTTATCTCTATCTTTGTTTTTCATATGGCTTCTCATTTCTTTTTGCAATGGCCTCTCTAGCCAAGCAGAAGAAAAGGCAAGCTAGTTTCGGAGAAGTACAACACTGCATCAACATTCGAGAGACCCGCTCGGCCCCAAACCTACTTGATTGCATGCCGAGCTATTGTCGGGTCATTCGACACAAAGAAGCTCGGCTCTAAGATCCATTGTCCCCACCTCCAGCAGAATCCCCTTCTCTGCCCCAGTTGGAAGAAGAAGAAGAAGAAATGACGAGATAGAGGACATTCGATCTAAGAGCGGCCGTCCTTGGCCGAAACATCGCAAGCACCTCGGTGACACCAGCTACCAGAATTGCTACACCATCTCCACCGCTGCCCCCGCAGCCAGTTCTACTGATCCCTCCACCTCTTCTTGCTCCAATTTCGGCTGCCGTGCAAGTGCCGGGTGCTCCTCAAACCATCATCCGGCCAAGCTCCTCACCCCTTCCAGAAGCTCGTCCAACCCAGCGCCGCCGTCTCGTTCGTGGTGACGGCAACCCAATTGCCGAAGTCACGCCCGAGGTGAATAGGGAGGTTGAGGCTCCCACCGTATGGATCCCAGAATTCAATGTCCTAGGCCGCCCAATCAACGTGAATGACTCCTCCAAGTCGGGCACCGTTGCGCAAAGCCTCGCACGGGGGCTCACCCTTCCTCTGGACATCACCGACAACTCTGGCTTGTCCCTGCCCGCTCTCTTCGACAGATTCTACCAACTCGGCGTTAGGGTAAGCCTATTCATGTAGCTTCTAATATTTCTCTTTAGGTGCTAACTTTCTTACTTTGCGTATGTCTTTGCAGCATTTTTAGGCCGTTACCGTGTTGCATGATCGCTATGCCGAGCTATCGAGAGAAACCAAGAAGCTTGGCAAGGCTCTCACCTTGCCCGTGCAGCAGGTGAAGGACTTAGAGGCCGACCAGGCTCGAAGCACCTCAACCCTACAGGAACTGGAGGCACGGTTGAAGGTTTCTTAGGAGGAGGAGAAGAAGGCGAAAGATGATGCAGCCGTCGTGGTGGTTGCCAATGCCGAACTCCGTAGCCTGCTAGTGGCTGCTCAAGTTGAGGCAGAGACACAAAAGAAAATTGCAGGCGATCTAGAGGCTGCCAAAGCCGACCGTGACAACCAGTTCTGGCAACAAGGATGGGATGAGTGCGGTTCCCACCTTACAAAGGAAGTCCTCAGCCTGAAGACCTAACTCCTCGCCCTAGGCTACAAGCAAGGCTTGGAGCGGGCCAGTGTGCCTTTAGACTCCCTCTGTGGAGCGAACCTCCGACCGATGCCGATGCTGCTATAGCTGCTAGGGAACAGGTGGCCGAGACCGAGCCCACGAATCACGATGCTCCACAGGAGCTCCCTCTTCCTCGTCTTAGAGACCTTCAGGACACCGCCGCCAACCGCCATGCCTTCCCCAGGGATGAGGTTGTGGAGATACCCGACGACGGCCACAAGGAGGGGAACGATGGAGCCCAGCCCGAAGTGGTGGATGGCAGCCAAGCCTGAGTTTGGTGCTGCCCCAGTGCTTTTCCTTGCTTTTACTTTTGTTTTGATTTTTATTTTTAAGCAAGTTTGGAGCCTCAACCATTTTGCCTCTTCTAAGGTCGGGCTTCCCCTTTGTAATGCTTCATTCAAGTAATGAAGTCTCTTTTTTTTTTGTTCCTTTCTGGTTGTGTATTCTTTATGTAAGTTCGGCCTTTCTCTGTATCCCTTCCCGGAATTGGAGCTCTTGGGCAGCTCTTCTAACCCTATGGCCGAGCTAGCCATGGGAGTTATTCTAACTCCCCGGGAAGATGTCCTATCCTCAGGCCGAGTAGGCCTCCTTCCAATGACGGGTTGTTGTTACAAACCTTCTTCAAATTTCGCAGAACCATATAGCAATTGTTTGTAACTTCTTGATTACTAAATCTGTAGCATCATTCTTTGATTCTTGGTCTTTCAAAGCCTCGGCCATCTCATGTTCGTACTTCTCGTACTTTTAACTCTTGAGAGGACGCTCTATCCTCAAGTCGAGCTGGGCTCCTTCAATGAGGGGTTGTTAGAAACCCTGTAAGTTATTCTAACTCTTGAGAGGATGTTCTATCCTCAAACCGAGCTGGCTTCACTCCTGAGAGGGATGTTTTATCCTCAGGCTAACATCCTCAGGCCAAGCTGGTCTCATTCCTGAGAGGATGTTCTATCACCAGGCTGAGTTGGCCTTCTTCAATGAGGGGTTGTTAGAAATCTTGAGAGTTAATTTTAACTCCTGAGAGGATATTCTATCCTCACGCCGAGCTAGCCTTTTTCAATGAGGGCTTGTTAGAAACCCAAGGAGTTATTCTAACTCTTGAGATGATGTTTTATCCTCAAGCTGAGCTGGCCTCCAATGAGGGGTTGTTTAGAAACCCTATTACTTTGATGAGAAGAATTTCAAACAAAAGATACATTCATCTTTAAAAAGTCCTTCATTCATTGATAGCATCAAGGTGTGAGGAATACAAAGTACTTAATGATAAAAGAGCCCTTATGTTAGCTGAATTCCATGACCGAAGGACCTCTTTCCCATCTGCGTCTTCAAGATAATAGGCACTCGGGCCCACGACTGATCTGACCTTATATGGTCCTTTCCAATTTGGTCCTAACTTCCCTTCTTCCAGTACTTTTGTGTTGCCCATAACCTTCCTCAGGACTAGATCCCCAAGGCCGAATTCTCTTGGTTTAACCCTTTTATTATAATCTCTGCTCATCTCCTGCTGATAGGATCTGAACCTGAGCAGTGCTTCCTCTCTTCTTTCCTCAAGTAAGTCCAGCTCTCTACCTAGAAACTCTGCATTTTGCTCGAAATCGAAGTCATCGGTTCTTATTGTTGGAAGGCCGATCTCAAGGGTATCACGGCATCGGTGTCGTAAGTCATTAAGTAAGGAGTTTCCCCAGTGGATCTTTGCGGCGTAGTTCGGTAAGCCCACAACACGTGGGGGAGCTCGTCGACCCATCTCCCCTTCACCTTCTCTAATCTCTTCTTTTTCCCGGCCAAGATGGTCTTATTCGAGGCCTCTACTTGTCCGTTGCATTGAGGATACGCCGGGGTGGAGTTGTAAAACTCTATTTTTAGTTAGGCACAAAATTGCCGAAGCAATCTTCCGTTGAATTGAGTACCATTATCCGAAATAATGGCGCGAGGGATGCCGAACCTCGTTATGATATTCTTCCATACGAATTTCTTTATGTCAGATTCTCTGATGTTGGCAAGTGGCGTGGTTTCGACCCATGTAGTGAAATAGTCCGTTGCTGCTACCATAAACTTCTTGTTCCAAATCGCTTTGGGAAATGGCCTGACAATGTCCAGTCTCCATTGCGTAAATGGCCATGGGCTGGTTAAATGGTTTAACTTCCCCGTGGGCTGATGGATGAAAGGGGAGAAGAGTTAGCATTTCTCACATT
>JAULJZ010148729.1:0-10368 GCA_032270985.1 Heliamphora pulchella | reverse complement strand
CCTCTCTTTCTAATTCTTGCATTAAGTTTTAATTGCATATCTGTTCTGTGAGTTATTAAGAGTTGTTCTAAAAAGTTTTTTTTAAATATCCATTGCTAGCAAAGAAACCCAATTCCTCCCCCCTCTTGGGTTGCCTGTTTCCTAACAATAATATTTTAGTTATTAGTATTTTAATTTAATTTTTTGCCTTTTTATCTTTTCTAATTTTTGCCAAACAGACCGTGTTAATTTTTTTATATTTTTAATTAAAAAACAAAACAAAAAAACTAGTGTAACCAATCTTGGCCTTAGTATTGCATTTGGAACCCAATCAATATTTAAGGCCATATGAAAATCTCTAATTTGGGCTCATGTTTCTTTTATTAGTTTAATTTCTATTTCCTCGGGATGAAATAGTCCGTGAAATTAAGAGACAAAATCGGTTAAAGAATCTATGATATCTCATACATAAATGAAAGCCAAATAGAGTTATATATGGGATTAAATGAGGATAATTCAAGCCCACCTTATTTATCCTGAGACCAAACAAGGCCTAAAAGCTTTTAAGATGTCTTGAGAGAATTCACGTTTAAAAAAAAATTATGAAAAACTTTAATTCTTTAGAATAATTAGAGATTTCACGTTTTCACCTTATACTTTTGAAAGTGACACTCATGTCATCGACCAAAAATTTATTGACCAGAGAGAATAATGTTATTATTAAATACGTTTACGTACCTATTATCTTAATACGAAACATGTTGAAAAAATGGTACAAAATTGAGATATGTTTGATAACTTCGACTTAAAATTAAGTTTTTTTTTTGTTTTCTATTTTTAATAATTCTAAATTAAATAAATACAAATTTTGTTTAAAAAGCAAAAAGCTTGTTTAACTTGTGGTGATTTTAAATAACAATAAGTCATAACTTAAACTAGCATTAAACCAAATAAAAATTGTTTTGGAAAAAAATATAATTTATTTTTCACATAATTTTATATTCAATATACATCTTGTTTGATCGGCCTCGAGTAGATTTTAATTTTTATAAAAAAAGATGAATATACAAAAACTATAATATTCTTAAAAATGTATAAATACATTTTAGTTAATAACCAAAAAGGTTAAAAGCAAAAAAAAAAAACAATTACCCCATTTGGACTAATTTTTTCTGTAAATTTGGCTCTTCTTTTTCTCGTCTTTTTGATTTTTTTTGATTTTTTTGTCAATTCTTTTTACTTGTTTGGATCATTTCGATGAAAGAAACCAAAAAAATAAAAAAATGATCAAGAGATAAAAGAAAATTACTAACAAAGAAAATAAGAAACATAAATCCAACTTATAGGCTTATTTTAATTTTTTTGTCTTTTTAAAACTTCTTTACCTTTCGATTAGAAAAAATTACTTTTTTGATTTATCTCAATGAAATTTTTTTTAAAAAATATAATAATTTGATTAAACGATAAAAATAAAATAAAATAAGTAAATAAACTGTTATCCCAAATAAGACCAATAAATCTGTATTGCCAAACAATAATCACACTTTAATTTTTATCTTCTTTGTAACTTTATATCAAAACACAATAAATCGGCTTTAAGCCGAAAAACAAACAAGGCCACGGTGAGAATTATCATTCGTAGTCTTCAAATAAAAATGTAAAACATAAAACAAATGATCTTATGCGTCAAGCTTTGGGCTACCTAAAATAAATGATTTGATTAAATCATTCAGTGCATCAGGGGATTCCATATTTGCTGCGTGTCCCGTGTCTTTGATTATCTCTACCTTTGATTTGGGACCCAAATGCCTGGAAATTCACAAATCAACGGTGGTTATAACTTTACCCAGATTATTGTTAAATACGAGACCAATTATGATCACAGGAGAACTGTACCTTTGCAATTGGTAGGCGATAGACATAGGGAAGACTCTGTCCTGATCACCCCAAACTAGCAGCGTTTCCTTTAATACAAAGACAAAACCCCACGTGTGAGGGAAAGTAATAATCTATTTTACTTTTTGTTTTAAAAAAAAAACTAGGCTATTTTTTTTAAAAAAATTTATAGTATTTATGATGTGCTCACCTCGATTATCTAAATTGTTCATGTTATATTGTTTACGAAAAAAATCATTTATATAAAGAATTATATTGATCAGAGATCATAAATTTGCCACATAGTTAGATCACATTGATTTTAAAAATTATGGAGGGTCTATTTTTAAAATGATACTTTTTACTTAATTTTTAAAAATTAATATGATCCGATCGTGTAATTATTGTTGTCCAATTAAGTTAATTTTTATATTTATCATTGACAAAATAAAAATAAAAATAAAAATAAAGATCTCTCCTTTTAAAAAATAAAAAAAAAACAAATAGAGATATCTAATGCAAAACCCCCTATTTGCACACTTTCAAGGAAAGAAAACTCAAAAGACAAAAAGATATCTGAAGCAAAATCCCTTCTTTGCTCACTTTCAAGGAAAGAAAACTCAAAAGACACAAATATATGTGAAGCAAAATCCCATCTTTGCTCACTTTTAAGGAAAGAAAACTCAAAAGACACTAGGTTTTGATTGGACTATTTTTTTTTTTTGGCTTTTTTAGTCAAAAACTAAAAAGACTAGGATAGATAGTTTGGTAAAAAAAAAAAAACCAAAAAGTCTAAAAGTTAAATTAATACACTAATTCCTAGGATACTCTATTCAAATTCTTTTTTTATTCTAAAATATAATAAAACTCATGTTAAATAATAAATTATTTATTACAAATAACAACCATATATAATTGTTATAATCACTTATATAGAAGAGTAATAATGCTAAATTTGAGTAAAAAGTAAAGAAATTAACTTTTACTCAATCAACAAATTTAAAAAGGTTAAGTTAGAAGCTAATTTATCAAACAATATGGTTTCAACGCAATTTAGTTTTTTTTTTGGCTAAAAACAAAAAAAAAGACTTTTATACTAGTTGCCAATCACACTCTAAATCTATCATTTTGAATATCTCATATGTGGCCAAAATCTTTATAGCCTAATAATATCACAACTATTCATAATAGAGGTTGCAATTTCAAGTCTCATTATGGACTATTAAAGGTGATTTCCAATTTTTTCCTAAAATATAAAATAGTGCAAGTAAAATATGGTAGTAAAATAATTAAATGCCTAAAAAGGGGGAAAAACATTTGTTATCATTGTAGCTTTTGATAAAAAAATTTCAGTAAAAAAATTTCAACAGTATTAGTCTCGTGGAGTACTTTTAAAATTTCTCTTATAATGAGGAATAGACCAAAAAAAAAAGTTTGACAAAAACAAAAGAAAACCATAAACAAAAGAAAATTTCTTTTTTGATTTTTATTTATTTTTTAGAAAATTGGTCAAAAGAATTTATCTTTTAAATTAATTTTAAGTGGAGAAATCAAAAGGAAAACCATTTGATCAAAATATAAAAAATCTCCCAAAAAAATGGGAAAAAAAGTTAAGCCAACCATAGGTCTCACATGCTTTAAAGGGGAAAAAAAAAGAAACTAACTTATTTTATTGCACTTTTGTAGCCAAATCTTTATTAAAAAATAAAAATAAAAAATAAAAAATTAACTTTTTTAGGCATCAAAAGCAGAAGCCCAATCGAATCACCTGGGTTAGAATAGGTATATCAGAATCGTCTTTCTTTGCCATTAGACATTCCACTAGTTCTAGTCTCTCCTTGTGGCAATTCCTACGCATCACCTGCAAGGAAATGAAATTGTCATATTTTATGTATGGTACTTATATTATTTTATAAGATAATTTATTTTATTTTTAAAATAAATATAGAGATTTGTATTTTTATTTTACGTTGTCTAAGATAATTTACTTTGATAATTTAATCTTTTTCTATTATAAAGTTTACATATGGAGAAAATTATTTTACAAAAAATTAAATTAATCGAATATCGATAATTACATGATCAAAATACATTTATTCTAAAAAAAAAGATGAAATAGATTGTATTAATTTTTTTTAGAATTAATTTGACTCCACCATCTAATTATCAATATCTAATTAATTTAATTTTTTACATAAATAATTTTTTCAATAATCTTTATAATATGAATGTTTCGAATCATTAATATAAATACATGATAAACACTATTAAATAAAAATAGAGAAGATGCCACCATTTAAAAAAAATGTGGGGATCCGAATCTTATAAACCCACAATTTCTTTTAAGTATCAGACATAATTATCATTCCATTATTTATATATAATACTTATGATTTTCACTTTGATGAACTTGTTCTCTTTTCAAGCAAAGCTCATCATTCCGCCAAAATGGGAGATTTTGTGTTAATTTGTGATTGAAACTAAAACCTGCATCAACATACAACTCTATCAAAAATAAATTTATTCATCCATAAAATGGATGGATAATATTTATTTGATTTAAAGTTTAAATTTTATTAACTAAATATGATAAATTCTACAACTAATTTAAACTAAAAGGAAAAAAAAAGTATTATTTGCCATGTTTATTTAGTTTTGCTTATTTTTGTACGTAGTGAAATTATTTTTATTAAATAATCAAATTATTATAGTTTTTAACTTCTCTAGTTGGGATAAGCAAAAAAAAACTAAAATTTTTAATTAAAATATTTAAAAAATTAAAAAAAAAAAAGCAAAATTAAGCCAATAAGATAAATTTAATATTACTTATTTTTATTTTTAGTAATTTTTAGTTATTTTTTTTTTTGTCAAACTTCTTTATTTTTTTGTTCTTCTCATTGAGAAGATTCATAAAAAAATATTAGTCAAAATATGAAGAAAAAAAATTCAAAATAAGCAAAATTTTTATAATTTATGCCAGCCAGGACCTTATCGTCGTTTGAACAGAACAATTACACTCAAACTCACTCTGATGAACTCCCGGAGGAAGAAATCCGGCAACCACTTTCCAACCGCGTACTTGTGCATCGTGAAATTCGCCAGCCACCGCAGATGCTCCGGTTTTTCCGGGCAAAGCATCTCCGTCATCACCTTCCTCCCAATCTTTCTCAGGTGCTCCTCCTTCTGCTCCTCACTAAAGCCAATCCCACTGCTCACGATCACTACCTTCTCCACCAACTCCGGATACATCTCCGCCATCCGGAACCCCACCCATCCGCCGTAACTGAGCGAGTACACCGCCGTCCGCTCCACCCCCAACCTCCTCAGCCCCTCAGCCACACACCGCGCCTGAAACACCTCCGTCCGCTCCGGCCGCGCCGAGTACGATTTCCCGAAGAACAGAAGGTCCGGGACGTACAGGTTGAAGGTCCGGGTCAAGGGACCCACCTGGCGTACGAACTGCCACAGGGCCGTGCTTCCGTAGCCGTGGATTAGGACGAGGCTGGGCTTGTTGAACCGTCGATGGGTGGGGATCCAGTAGTGCATGGTGGTGTGATCGTCGAGATCGACGGTGGAGGGGGAGAGGCCGCAGGATCGGTAGTAGACGGAGACGATGGCGTCGGTGAGCGCGACGAGGAAAGGGAAGCGTTGGATTTGGGATGAAGCGAAGCGGATGGATTTTAGTATGGCGACTGCGATGGAGAGGTAGATGGATAAGAGGTGGTGAAGCCACTGGGAATCCATGGATTTCTGAGAATGTAATAATGTTCCAAAGTTCCGGCGGAGGATGACGAATATAAAGAATAAACCAGGTGTTAGCTGTCATTATTTGTATATTGTTTTTATTTAACAATAGCCCTATTAGGGCCCAATTTTTGAATTTTTTGCTTTTATTTTTATTTTTTCTAACTACATTTTTTTCGAGTTGTCTTGATTAGATAATTGCAAAAGTAAAAAAAATTATCAAAAGATAAATTTTTTTTTTTACTAAAAACAAAAGTTAAAAAAAAACTAATTTTCTAACTCATCTTGATAAGAGTATAAAAAAATATAGAAGTTTAACTAAACAATAAAAAACTACTAAAGATGAAAATAAGTAAACAATAATGGCCCCGTTTCGGTGGACTTTGTTTATTTATTTATTAGCAAATAAGTTAAATCCTAAATAAGTAAGTTTGTTTAGGTGACTTGTGGCTTATTTACTTATTTACTTATAAACCAGCTATCCAAACGAGCTTATTTGTTTATTTACTTATAAGCCACTTTATAAGCCACTTTATAAGCCAGCTTATTTGCTTATTTAGTTATACAAACGAGTTTATTTATTTATTTTTTTATTTTTAACTTATTTGATTACCCAAACGATGTGATTTATTTTTTGACTTATAAGCTAATAAAAAAATAAGCAAAATCACCAAAACGGGACCAATTATCAATAATGCATACGTACTTGTGTGTGATATTTTGTTATTTAGTCAGAGTACCATATAAATAAATGGGTACGATCAGGTCAAATAAAGGCGATCGATAAAGTCGAACTCATCTTCCATAAGTCCTTTATCGGCATAAGTGTTGTAACTTCCTCCACAACAATCAAGGCCAAATTCAAGGGATAACATATTAGCACTACCCATGATTGGAGGGATTTCCAAACGAGATTAATGAGATCTTCTCCCATCTTTTCGCCTCACATCCCTATACATCCCTATATAAAAGAAGCTGACACTCTTATATGAAAGTAAGATAAATGATTGATATATGATGACTTTTAAGTAGTACGAAGGACTAATTTAAGAATCAGATAGTAACCGTTAAGTATTCCTCCATTGATATCAAGATTGTCTAAACTTTCAAGTCATATCACTAACGAAAAAGAATAGAAGCAATTAGGTGGACTAATAGTGCACCACAATTGACACTCGTTTGGGCTTATTACATTTCGAAGAGGTATCATAAATATACACCAATAGTGGTTAAGAATTTCATATATATAACAATATTAGAACTTAAAAGTTTTGAAAGATGAGGTTGGGAGATCGAGTATGTAAAGTTTTTTTAAAGAAAATACTAATTTTATATACATTAAATGGGGTGTCAATTTAAAAATATAAAAGTGATGTAACTCTCTTGTTAATAATTTTAAACTTTTAATTTTTATATTTTAAGGTGTTTGAATCAATTTATGTGCATTTTAATTAATCTCTAAAAGACCAATGGAGGCTCAATTAAAGCGAAGGTAAAATTTCGTATAAACTAAACTCAAAGAATTAATAACAACTAGAATGTTTTGAACTTAAAATTTTAAAATTAGCAAACACCCAAGTCTCAAATGTTATCTATCGGATTAATAACTTAGAATTTTAAATAAGTGAGTCAACAATTTAATATTAGATTGATAATAAATTTTATTTTAATAATTTAATATGGTATTTGAGCGTAAAATATAAATTAAGTTGCTTGAACACATATACAATTTAAATCAATAGATACAATAATAAAGTAAAGTAATAAGATTACTTTAATAAAAATTATATAGTTTTTCTTATGCTCTATTAAGAGCTCTATATATTCAGTTAAATTTAGTTAGTGTATACCGTTATTTATATATTAATGATTGAATATATTAATTATATAATAAATTAATTCACCTATTTTCCACCAACTTAAGATTAGATAAACTTGTGTTCAACGGAGACTACCAACTTAGTGAAACATAAGGTTGATTATTTTGGTACTTTATTTTTTTATATATTTAAAAAAAAAAAGAATGCATTCATTTCCAGCCTTTTAATTTATCTCTCCACAGTATAGATATTTTCATAAAACATAACAATAAGTCAACATGGCCAGTTTGACAAGATAAAAAATTAAATTAAAATATTAAAATTTTAAAATATTTTATTAAAACTATTATCACTTGCTAAGTATAATAGTATTTTTTATTCATAATTTATTTATTACTACGTCAACTATATATAATTATTATTTTTAATTATATAAAAAGAAAAAATTATCTAATTTAAATAAAAAAATTTTTTATCTAAACAACTAATTTTAAAAATTCTAACTAAATTTTAAAAAGTTAATTTATCAAATAATCTACTTTAAAATAAATTTCGATTTTAGGCAAAATGTACAAAAAAAGCAAAAAAGAAAAATAGGCTAGAAAAATTGCTTTTAAGCTAATATTTGTCAATGGGAATCAAAATGACTCTATTGGCCATTGGGCCTTTTAAAACTATTCGTATGTGCGTGGCACACGGGGCATTTTCATCTCTTTGCTTCTTCGGACAGAGAGAGTTATGCCTTGATTGGCAATTAATTTAAAAATTAATTTTAATTTTTTTTGTGTATTTTTAGTTAAAAAGTTAAATTTAGTTTAAAATAAATAATTTGATAATTGTACGGGGTGACTCATAAATTCAATTTATAAAATGAGTTAGATCTAACCAAAAAAATCTGTCAACAATTGAAGAGCTGTAAAAGATAGCAAACGTGAATTGGCCCGCAGTTTTTCACCAGAAGCCACTCCAATAACAAAGTTAGAACTGTTTTTAGGATAAGAAATTGAGAAGAAAATAAATTAGCAAAATTTTTGCTAGGAATATCATATCATGCTTACCGTTATTTTGTGAAACTCCCCATTTCATATAGGAGATCGTCGTGCCTCTTTTTTTCGAACCTTATGATGATTTTGGTGCCCATCACGCCATCTTGTAAAATGGCTCTGCCACACCTGCCCCTCACCAAGGCAGTGTCAGAAGGGGTATACTGAATTCGGCCATATCACCATAAGTATCTTTATCTCGGCCATATTTCCTCGATTAGACTCTAATACCTCGGCCAAATTGCACTCAATGACAAATATCTCTCAATCTAATTATATTTAATGCTGTATGGAGTCAGCTAATTGCATTTACTGCTATACGATCTTGGTCAAATCACATTAAATGCAACCTGCAAGGCCGCGTTCCCTTATCTTGCTCGGGGTATGGTCAACTCCGTCATTAGGGTCGTTCTCTATGATTAAGCCGCTTAGGGTCTTCTATTTGGACTTTTTGTGAGTCGAGGTTACTTGGATTTGTCCCCCTTTAGTAATTTAGGTTTTATATGATATTTAAACATATTAAATATGTATACAATTTAAATCAATTGATACAATAATAAAGATTACGTTAATTAAAATTATATAGTTTTTTTTATGCTCTATTAAGAGCTCAATATATTTAGTTAAATTTAGTTGGTGTATATCATTTTCTCTTTATTAGAAAAATTTAAGCAAATATCCTATTATCAATTGATAATAGAGTTTTAGTTTTATAATTTTTTTTTTCATAGATTTAATCCCATACAATAACTAACTGAGAAAAATGCACTGAATATTATATTTTTACACATCCTTTAAATCAAGTAAAATCTCTCTCCAAATCTGAAATTTTTCAAATATTTTTGAAATCACTCTCCAATGCCCTCAATATCATAATTTGAAATCTTTCTAAATATTTTTCAAAGATAGTGTATCTCATAAATAAAGTAACCCACTCTCTCTCTCTCTGCTAGGCGAATCCACTCGCCACCATAACACATACAAACGACACACAGTTACATACAAACGATATATTTTTAAAACTATTTCACTATACATATAAATCTGATACAATTTTAAATCCATAAAATTATTAGTTTTGATATATGTTTCAACTTATCGTAACCAAATATGACCATTGATACATTTATCAATGGTTAGTGAAAATATTTTTACAAAGAATATAAGTTATCGATATATTTCAATTCCAGTTCACTACGCGTATGCTACTGATACATTTATTAGTATTAAGTATATGTTGCAATATCTTCTTATAACATAGTTTTAAGTTGATAAAATGTATCAGTGGTTTAGGAAAGCTGTGTACATTTAGTAATAGCATGCAATTGATAATTGTATCAGTGTTCAACAGATTCAACAGATAAGTGTTTTAAAAATTGTTCAACATAAATTTGTATCTGATAATTATATCAACTGCACACTGATCATATAGAGATTATGTATCAAAAAAATTACCGAATCCTGACCCGACTAGATCCATTTATGTAATAAAATTTGATCAAATCTGGCTACATTCAAATCCACTAAATTTTTCTTAAACAATGTACTCACCGAATCGATCAACCTCTCAATTCGAACGGTTTTAATCCGTCTACGAATTGTCAGGATTCGGTAAATTAAACGTTAAAAAAAGCAAACTGAGAAAGCTAGAGAAAAAGAAAAACAAGGAAAGAAGGAAGGCAGCAGCGCGCACAAGCACACCAACCCGACGCTGCAGCCCTCACCCGTTGCCACTTCCGGTGGCTGTCATCGCTACCACCGTCCACTCCAGTTGTCGCCGCTGGCGACCCTGTCCCCGCTGGCGACCCTGTCCTCGCCCATCGCCGTCGTTCCGTAGCCGAAATCTCATCCTCTTTCTCGATCTCTCTCCCTCTCTTTCTCATAACTCTCTTTCTTTCTCTCTCTTT
>JAULJZ010148728.1:0-31179 GCA_032270985.1 Heliamphora pulchella | reverse complement strand
ATACGTATTTAGTAATTATTTCGAGATTAAGAGTATAAGCACTCATAATAATCATGTGGTGTGAATTAATTTATATAATCAGTATAAAATTAATTACCCTAACGTGATCTGTTCAATACACATGAAGTGTACTAACACAGCGAATCGGAATAATAGGCGACGCTATTATATGTTCCTCGTAATCAAGACATGTCTACTAAAATTCTGTACTACAGTAATACTGATGGTGTGTTCAATTCCATATAATTCGTGAACTGAAAACTTATAATCTACAAGAACTAATAATTTAGTCTTTCGTGTGTAAAACGAACTCTACACACTAGATTAAATATTATGTAGAATAAAAGACATTCATGCATAACATTAAATAAAATAATGAAACTCTATACATTGCTTATTAAGATTCTCATAAAAATGAAAAAATAATTTTATTAATGAATAAAATTAAATACTAAAAACAATAAAAGATATAGTTTTAGTACATGACTCTGACACATATTATGGGACCATTAATGGTCTTTGAGACTCTACTTATGTCTTTATAGGCGGCAAGTTAACATTCACCACTTCAATTGGTGGGTTAATCGTTGATGATGTTCCTTATTCAGGGCCACTCACGAACTTTTTTGGCCTTTTTTATTACTAAAACCAATTCTTGGTTTTCTTCAGCATTAGGATTGGAAAATACTTTCATAAATTGCTATATCATCTCATGAACAGCAAAACTCTTTTGGCAAAACTCTTTTGGCCACTTGATTGGCCAGCATTTCGATCATCCATTATTGAGTGCTAGTTCATCACATTAGCTTTACTGTTGGCCGCTGGTGAAGCCACTTTTTCGTGATTCCCCTCGTCTTGTGTTCTTGTACAAACCATTTCTTCAAATTTAGCATGTTGTTCCATTGGGTGTACCAAAATTGTTAACCAATAAAATAAACTTTTCGTCGAGTATTGACAGAGATCTCTTTACCAAGCAACTGTTTTGTGGTTTTGATACCTTACTTCAGGACTTTCTTGAAAGAAATTTGAACTTATGTGCAAGAACTCAAACATAAGTAAACGAAAGATTTAATTGCTATAGAAATGAAAAGTCCACAATGCAAGGATATTGGAATTCCATATTTAATAGCTAAGTATGAAAAAACAAAGTAGCTTTCACCAGGTGTTGAAGATGATGACTCCTTTATGACCAAGCCTATTTATAGGTTGAATTCTTTCCCTTCATGAATTTAAGAAATAATTGCTCCTATTCCAGAATCAATGGTAATCGCTTCCTGGAGTGACATAGCAATTACTTATTTTAGTAGGCATTTATGTTTTTCTTCTTTTTGCTAATTAGTTGTCAAATGTCCTAATTGTAGTGCATTTGTCCTTTGCTGGATAACTAATCGCTCGACGAAACTTTTATTCGACAATGCTATTGTGAAATTTCATATCGACAGAAGTTATAAGTACACCCTTGTTTCGCTGGTTGGGGTATTATTTAATTATTATTTCTATGTCAATAAATTTTACAAAATATGGTGTAAACACACATGCATGCTTGTACAATTATATATTTATGAATTAAAGTAATTAAAAAATTTTAATTTAATTTTTAACTTTTAAGTAGTTATAATTTTAAAAGTAAGTAATTGAGTAAAATAAAAAAATTTACACAATTTTAAATTTAAAGTAATACCCAATGGGAGTATTTTTTATATTAACAAATTTATACAATTTTACTTTAAAATGAACATTAAGTAGGTACTTTCTCTTAATATAATAGTATAAATAGAGGGAGGTAGAGCTGTTGATTGTGTTTTTTTTTTCTCGAAAAATTAGTCTTAGATTCTTAAAGTGGCGGCAATTTTATTTTTCATCCACCAACAAAGTTTTTAATGCGCGAGGTCCAGTTTTAACACGCGAGGTCCAATTAGACCCTAGAACAAATAAATTTAGCTGTGCATTTTCAAAATATATATAAAGTATACAGATAAATTTATTTGTCTTGTATAAATAAACATACAGATAATTTTATCTGTGTACTTTATACGTGTTTTAAAAAGGCACACAGGTAAATTTATCTGTTTTGTATAAATAAGTACACAAATAAATTTATTTGTGTGTTTTATACGTGTTTTGAAAAGACACAATGTTCTTTATACAGATAAATTTATTTGTCTGCTTATTTATATAAGACAGATAAATTTATCTGTGTATTAAATAGATATTTTGAAAATGCACAGATAAATTTATCTATATTCTTAATTTATCTGTATAAAGAATATAGATAAATTTATTTGTCTTGTATAAAATAAGACGACAGATAAATTTATCTGTATACATTACATATAAAATTATCTATTTGTGTTAAATTTATCTGTATTATAGGCGATTGGACTTTGTGCGTTAAAAATTTTATTGTTGGATCTTGTGCGTTAAAACTTATTTTTTTGAACATTTGACTAAAAGCTCTCCTTTTTTTTCGGAGGGCACTCACTGATATATGAAATTGTTTTACATGATGTATAAACACACTTGTATTAACGAATATACCCGATAATAATTGTAGAAGCATTTATTTTTGTATTTAGTGAATTTATTATTTTTTTATTATTAATATTTTACATAATTTATTATAATATCTAACGTTTGTGGTTAAAGTGGAATATAGGCCTGATTATGTACCTAGTTTTTTGGCATTTTCTTAGCTAAGAAGTTAAAAAGTAAATATAATTCATTTGACAAAAAATACAAAAGTAAAAATCAAAAATCAAAAATAAAAAATAAAAAATAAAAAATCAAAAAATTAAATTAAAGCACTAATTTATAGGATACTCTATTTAAACACTATTTTCCTTGTAGACAATAATATTCACATTTGTAATTATTAGAATTAACTATATAAAAAACATAATACTATTTAATTTGAACAGAAAGTAGTAAAAGTTTAACTTTTTACTAAATCAACTGTTTTTAAAAAGTTAGCCTTTTACTTTGACTAAAAAAGAGGTAGGAGACCTAAATATATTACAAATTTAGCCTAAATTCAAACAATAAAGTACATCAGACGCAAGAGTTTACTGGCAAAAGTTAAAAAACATTTAAAATTAAAAAGGTAGTTGCTAAGCCTCAATTTTAGTGTTACCAGCATCGATCTAGTTGTGCCAATCTAGTAAACATTTAAAATTAAAAATGCCTCATTAGAAAAATGCAGTGGTGGAGATTAGAGTTATGAAATAAGAAAAAAATACAAAAAAAATAACAAAACACATACCACTTGCAAAACAGAACAAAAGAAAAACAATTGAGAGGAGTGCGAGAGAGAATAGAAGAGTAAGGGAGAAATCTAGAGAGATGGTGAGAGAGGTGTGACGGTGAGTTGTACGTTTCTATGCTATTTTTCTAACTTTACGAACGTAAAGTAATAATAGTTTTTAAACTTAATTTTTAATTTTCACAAAATGTATTTCACGAAATGATCTTATTTTTAAAGTGAGTGGATATAAAATATTAACTTAAAAATATTATTACTAAACACGTTTTTAATTAAATTTATAAAATACTAACTTAAAAACATTTTTTATGAAATGGCTTTATTTTAAAATGGGTGAATATAAAATATTAATTTGAAAACGTTGTTATTAAACATGTTTTTTTTTAATTAAAAATATTAATTAAAAAACGTTTTTACTAAACACATTTATAGTTAAATTTATAAAATCATGTTTACTAAAAACGTACTAGGTAAAAAAATATGTGCAAAAGCGTAATTTTTATTCACGTTTTCATTACAACGCCACCGCTATTAGCAATTTGTTTCCCAGCATGTTATTTATCCACGTTTTTATCCACCGCTCCATTAAATTATGTATATTTCATGATAGATTTTATTTTAATGATTTAAACTGTTAATTTTGTAAAAATTAGTGTATAGATTATTTTGATAAAAATGCAAGTTGATCAGATGTTGTTAAGTATTTTAAGAGAATATATGTGTGTTTAAAGAATAAATGATAAATTTATCTACCATTTATTTTTTAAAAATAAATAGATTTTGTTTAGATACTTAACTATATTAATCAACTTAATTTCTTATATATATAATCTACACATTAATTTTTATGAAATGAACAATTGAAATAATCAAAATGAGATCCATCTAAACTCTACATAATTAAATAACACACTTCTGTGAATTAGTGGCGTAGTTAGGGATTTTATTAAGTGGTGTCATTTAGGGTCTATTTGGTAACTCAAGTTTTTTGGTTTTTTGATTAAAATTTAAGAAAAAAACTAATATAGACGATTTGCCAAAAAAACAAAAAAACTAAAAAGCTAAAAAATCAAATCAAAACACTAACTCCTAGAATAATCTATGCAAACTTTAACCACTTTTAAAATACAATAATACTCCTTATTTATAAATTATTTACTATTATTAGCAACTATATAATTGTTAAAATCAAATATATAGAATAACAAAATTGTCCAATTTGAACAAAAAATAAAAAAGTTAACTTTTTACCAAAACAATTAAATTCAAAAAAGGTAGCTTAAAGGTTAAGTTACCAAACAACCTACTTTGAATTAAATTTAATTTTTTGTCTAAAAACGCAAAAGAAGAAAAAAAAAATTAACTTTTAAGCTAATTGCCAATCAGGCCCTTAATAAATTATAATCATATCAAAATTTTAATTCTATAGAATTTGTCAAAATTAATTTTAACAAAATACACTATAATATTTTATATTTTTAATTACTTCAAAAAAGATATTCATACTTGTTAATTATATGAAAAAATAAAATTTGGGATTATTAATATTACTAATTTAACTTCTTTTTAAGTAAAAAATACATCACAAATTTAACAACTTGTAATGTTTTGAAATGTTAACCCTATCTTATACTAGTTTTAAATTTTTATTAGTGTTAATATTTTAAATGCTAAAAAATTTGCATAATTATATATAAAAAAAATTGAAAAACAATTTAAATGGATTCAATTGAAACTACTCGAATACAGTCTCTCTTCCGAGACTTAATCCATCGAAAATTAAATTTTTATAAAGAAAAGGTTGATAGCAATCACGTTTTACTAATATTGTTTTGTTAAATATATTTTTACTAAAATTGTTTTTAGTGAAAATGTTTGTATAAAATATTTAAATTTATTTATATTATTTTATATTATAAAAACGTGTTTATTAAACACATTTATATTAAAAACATTGTTAGTAAACCTGTTTTAACTTAAATTTAAAATAAAATTTTAAAATTACCATTTAAATAATAAAGTAAGAAAGTTATCGTAGTTGGATCAAAGAGCGGGTGATGGTGGTATGCTAGTTCTCCAAACCAAAAATACGCTAATTTTTACTCAATAGAGGGTCTTTTTAAAAAAATAGTTTAAAAATTAATTTAACAAACAGCTTAATTTCAAATGAAATTAAAGAAGCTTTTTTAACTAAAAAGGAAAAAAAAAAAAAATTACACGAACCCCTTATACTATGACTGTGTATCACTTTATTTATTTAAACTAAAAAAGAATACAAAATAATCTCTTAATTATTCATTGGTATTACTTTAATCTATTTCATTAACATTTCTTCTTCCAAATTAATGAAAAATAAAAAATTATAGTTGTAATCATTCAAACGGAATGAATTGCTGTGATACCTTCAAATAGTTAATATGGTCTATTTAATACGCTTTTTTAATTCATAAAATTTATTTATATGTTTATTTGACGAAATACTAATTAAAAAGATTAAAGTAATACTAACAAATAATTAAAAAATTATTTTATACTTTTTTTTGTTTCAGAAAATAAAGCAATACACGGTCACAATTTAAAAACCGTTTGCGTAATTTAAAAAAAAAAAAAAAAAATGAAGCCAGTTTACAGTCTGAAGTCTGAAAGAGGCGGGTGAATATCGGGCTCAGAATCTGAGAGCGAGTTTCTATTGCTATTGCAGTATCAAAGGGGCGAGTCACTCTTGACTGTCAAAAACTAAAATCCCACCAAACCCTCACAAAATTCCCCGCCAATCATGGCCTTGTCTTCTTCACCAGCAGATCCTCCCTCCTCCGGCACCAACGCCGCCACAGCCTCCGCCTCCGCCTCCGCCGGCCCAACCACCCCTCGTCTCTTCACTAGCGCACCACCACCATCAAGAGACCCAAGACCCCTAACCTCGCCATTCCCTCAACCTAAATCCCACTACCACTACTCCCACCCCCACAATGCCACCGCCTACCACCAACCACAACCACCGCTCTACACAGCTCAATCTTTACCCAATCTTGCCCCCAGAGTCCCCGCCGCCGCAATCCGCCCTCAATTGGCGGCCAAACCCCACGAACCATCTCGGGGAATTCTCTACCCGGTTGCCTCCTCCGGTCGCGGCTTCCTCTCCAAGGCTATTCGGCCCCAACAAGCCGATCAGACGGTCACCGTCGCCAACCCAGGTGGCTTCCCGCCTCGCCCGGCGGTCGCCGCCGCCGCTTACCCTCACGCGGTTAGGCCATTCGGATTTCCCAATCCTGACCCTCAGGGCCAGGCTTCGCACTTGATCAGGCCGTCTCATTTACAGCACAGTCTTCTTGGTTCTTCCGGCGGCGCGATGTCTGGCATGGTCAAGGGCGTCTCTGCCCATCTAAAGGTTCGGAATCTAATACTTCACTGACTGTACTATCCTGTGTGCATGTTTATGTGAGAGTGTAATTTTTATTTTTATTTTTATAAAGAGGGGAGAAATTTTTCCAAAAATGGAGTTCGAACCTATTGAAGGATAGCATAATTGTGACAGTGATGTTCCTCTGATGCCATTTTCAAAATTATGATTTTTTTTTTAAATTTACTTTCTACCTTGGCTGGAAGGTGATTGTTGTAGAACTGTGGCATAATGGGATTCTATAATTCTATGTAGCTGTCCTCCAAAATCTTTATGGCAAAATACTAAGGTTATATTTAACACCTCACTTATTACATTTATCACTTACTATAGAAGTGCCGTAAGCAGGAGGATTTGACTAGTCTCTAAACAAAAAAAGATTGCTCAATTTGAAAACAGGCTATGATGCATGGGTAGTTCAACAAATATGCTTTACGTGTACCGTGTAAACGTTGAACATTGGCACTCTGTATTGTACTTTTGCATCCATATCAGATATGCAAAACCAATCCTCACATATTTTTTTTTATAGCTTTTGATGTACCTATTATATACTCAAGTAGTAATCTGTATGGAATAATACTTACTTTTATACAACGATAAAGTTAGCTTTATAAGACCAGTTTAGATACTTAGCATGATTTTAGAATTAAGGTAAACTTTGGTTTGCAAGTTTTTTAATGGAATGATGTCTAAGTTTGGTTTGTATTTTTTTTTTGTTTTTGCTAAGACCCATGTTTGTATCTTACTTTTGGTATTAAAATGTGATATGAACGTTGGTCTCTTAATTGTTAATAGAAGATGACAACAAGTACATTGACTACCCTGAAGACAATGGGCTGAGCATGCGGTCCCTTGCTAGTTGGGTATTAGAGGCCTCTACCAGTGGCTCACTCGGCCGGTGCGTTCAGGCTGTTGCTTCGAGAGAATGGTTTCACTTGTCCCTTGGTGATAGCGACCTTCAGGCTCCTTTGTCTCCTAGATAAAAGAGTTTATTCTCCTCTTTCAAAAGTTACTATTGATTCGCCATTCTCCTTCAGGCTCCTTTGTCTCCTAGGTAAAGGAGTTTATTCTCCTCTTTCAAAAGTTACTATTGATTCGCCATTCTCCCCGACTTAATGCTTCTGTCTCCTCTGCCTTCCCCCCTCTCTCTCTCCTAAGGTTGCCTCCACCCTCTCTTTCGCCTTCTCGGTCTGGAGCTATCAAGTACTTGCTATCTTTCTAGACATTCCGGTCATTGTCCCTGACTCCGGACTAGTTACCTACACTTGGAATTACTAGGTTTGCCATTATGTGGAGGTAGGAGTGGCACCTAACGTTGGGCACTGTTGACTAGGAGACTGCACCATAGCATAATGATTGATGCCTGCTCTCTTCTCTTCCTGCTGAACATGTGCATACGTTTGCCTTAAGGTAGGAAACGAATCTCGGCCCAAAACCAGAATACGAATGTGATCATACTCAATGGTTAGACTTCCAGAAAATCATAAACACGCTATTTTTCCACCAGCTTCTGAAAAGTAGCAACATTAGTAGTACAAATGTTTGAAAATCCTGATAATAATTAATCTCATGCCATAGACTAGTTAACTCTTTATGATACTCGGCTAGGGACTGGTCTATCTGATCCAATCCACGAATTTGTTGGGGTTAAAGAACAAACCCCCCACAGGATCTATGAGAATAACAAATGTTGACAAGATAAAGATCAAAGACAAGAACAATCGCGAACACTAGAAGTACAATATTTACATGGTTCACCCAACTAGAGGTACGTCCATGGATGCCATGGGTTTTCACTATATAAGGCAAATAATATGAGTTACAATACGTTTCCACCAACTTTTCTACGACTTTCTGCAACTCAATGGGTGAATATACCAAAAACTATTACAAATAGCTAGGTTAAAAAATATCCTGGCATGGTGGTGGCGCTAGAGTGCCTGACGATCACTTACTAGTGCCATAAACTAAAAAACCACAGAATGTGTTTGCGCTCGAGCTCTCTGCTAGCGCTCGCTTCTGGAGAGTCGACACTCAAGCGCCCTCTAGAGAGTCAGGGTTCAAGCTCTCTGCTAGCGCCCCGCTAGCGCCCGCTTTTGGAAATCCAACACTTGAGTGCTCCTCTAGCACTCGGCGCTGAAAAGTCTGAGCGCTTTGCTAGCTCCCCGCTAGTGCTGCCCACTATTGCTTCATGCTTAGGCTTCCTTGACCTTTCAGCACTGGGCAAGCGTCACACTTGACGAACGCTTTAACGACACTTCTTGAATTATTCTAATACGTCCTATATGATGAATTTCTTCAAAATAACAATGTTTCTCATTATTCGAAATGCCAATTATCCACATTTAACATGTTTTGGGATATTTATGAGATGAAATTTGGGCCTTTTTAGTTTTATTAGTGATATGTTGTATATTTTCAATTGCCATTGAATAAATTATTTACATATTCGACATATAATAAATATATAAAAATATAAGTTTTTAACGTGTTCTAAACATGTTGTGTCCTACAATTTTTGAAAATTACTATGCCGACATGTCCTTGTTCTTGTCGTGTTGCATGTCTGTGTTTGTGTTACTCAGTCAAACACTTATTAGGCTCCACACATACCAATAATTCCCCACTTGGAGGCTAATTTAGCACACGACCCAAACCACCACCAAAAAACTAGCCTGATCACAAAGCAGATCACCACCATTACAAAGCCAACCAACTCAGGAACAACAATGTTCTATTTTCAAGTTAGAAGACCAATTGAAGTTGAGCATAGCATCTGTTTCTCAATAGTGATCATCTTCGTTAACAAATAAGCTAGATTCTCATTGCCACAGATATTCTCGAGAGATAAAACTCTTTCATCCAAAAGCGAACATATGAAATGATACCTCAATTGAATGTGGTTTGTCGTAGAATGAAATATTGGGCTCTTCATAAGATGAACGACACTCTGATTATCACTGAATAGAACATTGCCCCCTTCTCTTACTCAATGCATCTAGAATACACTGTAACCAAGTCATCCATCTCCTTATTGGCTTCAGTAATGGTGACATACTTAGCTTTCATTGTAGATAGAGCCACTACCTTTTGCAACTGAGACACCTAATTGGATGCCATACCACCCAGTGTAAACATATAGCTGGTAGCACTCTTTCTATGATCTGCATCACCATTCAAATTTGCATCCACGTAACCTTATAAATCCATCGGACTTCGTTTGAATCACGTTTGTGATGCTTCTCAAATATCTAAGAATCCATTTAATTGCCTTTCAATATTGCATTCCTAGAGTACTCATGTACCTGTTGACGACTCCCATTACATATGATATGTCCAGCCTGGTACAAACCGACAGTCAAGGTATATGGAACCTGTTACATGTGCTCCTCCTGTTTGGTTTTATGTGACTGATCTTTAGTAAGTTGTGAGTAACCCATATTAAAACGGTGTTGTACCACCTGCTTCACTCCACCAAGGCGCCAAAGGTACCACCTCCCAAGGTACCACCTCCAAAGCGCCAAAGGTACAACCTCTCAAGGTACCACCTCCAAGACGCCAAAGGTATAACCTCCTAAGTATCACCTCCAATGCGCAAAAGGTACGACCTCCCAAGGTACCACCTCCAATGCGCCAAAGGTATGACCTCCCAAGGTACTACCTACAAGGCGCTAAAGGTATAACCTCGCAAGGTATCACCTCCGAGGCACCAAAGGTACAACCTCCCAAGGTACCACCTCCAATGCACCAAAGGTACAATCTCCAATGCGCCAAAGTTACAAGCTCCAATATACGTTAATTCGAGGTTGGCAGCAGGATCCGGATCACCTCAGGACCACCAAAATGATAAGTGGATTGGATATTAGAGTTAGGGTCATCAAGGTTGCTTAGCCAAACCATGTTGGCTCCACCTTGACCACCTCAGGGCAGAAAGGGGCATGACCATTCTGGCTGGGCCTAACCATTCCGGCTTGACCGTTCTGTCACCTCGTTGCTTTGATCGTCTTGTGATGTTGACATATCGCAATTACCCCTGATATGGGTAACAGGCTGCCAGGTGACAGAGAGGTCAAATCTCGGAGAAGTCGAACCAAGGAAGACGAGTCACGTGTTACATGCAAGCTGTCTCTCTTCCCCGGTTCGGTTTATATAAAGGCCAGCTCTCATTTATTATACAGAACAACAATTACATTTGACAAATTTAATTAATATCATTGCCTTCTGGTCATTATTGCCATTCCCGTATTGCCCTGAGGTTGCTAACTCTCACCTCCTTCTACCTCCAGTGACTCTTGAGCCAAGTCGAGTGCCTTTATTCTCCCAAATCATTCATCCGTCCGTACCATTGTCAACATTATACTCTGCTGGGGAGACATATAGCGCTTACTCGTCATGGCTAAAAGGCGTTCAACACATGGAGGCAATCCTTTTGCCCCGTTAGTGGTGTAAGGCACCACGGAAACTTCAGAGCCTCACCAAAACTCTGAGGTGCTAGAAGAGCCCCAAATCCAAACCATCATTCTTGATCAACTCCGCCTTATTTCAGAGAGCATGGTGACCATGCAGCAAACTCAACAACTGCTCATGGATGCCCTCCTATGCATGCAACATCGTTGGCTCAGAAACCAACGCCGTTAATAACGGTATTCAAGTCCCAGTGAACCCTACTCCAACCAATGGTACATGAATCGACGCCAACCTGCCGGCAAATACAGCTCCTCAGGGTATCACTTCCTTGTGGGTTGCATCAACATCAGTACCTTCAAATACTAGAGATTCCAAACTTACAATGGACATGGTTGAGCAAACGGTTCGCGCCGTCATACGACAAGAACGACTATCTTTTCCAAACACACCAAGCTTGGACCTTCGCCCACCATATCCATTGGAGATATCGGCCAAACCCTATCCATAGGGGTATGTGGTCCCCAAGTTCAACTGTTTTGATGGAAAAAGGAGAAATGCATGAGAACACGTGCCTCGCTTCTTAGACATGATGGGAGCTTTCAACAGAGATGACATCTTGTGCCTGGGAGAGTTCTCTAAATCTCTCATTGACAGAGCCTACACCTGGTACAACAACTTGGTGTCAGGCTCTGTTCACTCATGGGAGGACTTAGTGAAGAAGTTTCACACTAAGTTCTTTGACATAGAAGAAAGACTCACTATCCTCCACCTCATACGAGAAGTACAAAGGAACGGAGAGGACATACTGTCCTTTGTGCGTCGCTTCTGAGAAAAAGCAGTTGACATTCAGCATCCGGTGGCAGAAAACCATCTAGTGAAAATCTGCATAGAAGGGATGCACACTCAATACAAAGTACACCTGGTCAACCACCACTTTGAAGACTTTTCAAGCCTATGCCTAGCAGCAAGGAATCTCAGTGAGACGGTGCACGTGCCCCATGTACCCCAGCATCATTCAACGACCACTCATTATCCTCAGAGGTATAACTCTTGGAAACACCCTCGGCGCAGCCTATTCCATGGAAGGACCAACCAGATCAAGATTTCAACCAAAAAAGAGAAGGATTGATGAGCCTCCACCGGCATTACCAGTGACAACGGAGGAAGCTAAGGCGGTCATGAACGCTTGGGTAGTAGATGGAAAAGTGGTCTTCCCAAAAGTCAAGAAGCCTATTCCTAGGAGGGATTAAGGTAGACTCAATTATTGCATTTATCATCGTTCTTTCCGTCACCCCACCGAAGAATGTTGGGTTCTGTGCAACCTGGTTCGTGACATGTTGGCTAAGGAAACCCTTGAACTCATTCCAATTGATAAGTCCTAAAAGATCCACTGCCTCGATGCATCGACCACGGTAAACAAGTATGTGTACTGTCCCATTTAGATGAGTTAGAAGGGCCGGCACCAATGGAGTTAGAACCATTTGTGCCCATCCAGGCCTTTCCCAACTGTGAGTCACGAAGAGCAGAGGCACTTCAACGATCCATCAAGTTCAAATGGTTCTTCGACCAGTATGAATTGCCCCCACAAATAGACTGGAGGCTACGAAGGCTATCCTACTTATCACCGAGACTAATGGCGAGCAGTGCACGGGTGTAATTGGATCCGTTCGTTGTGCTTTCAGGGACAACTCCCTCGCAATCTTTTTCACGGAGGAAGATTATGTTTCCATCGTCATCAACGACATGGAGTTACAAAGGGGATTCATGGACGGTAGAGCTTCGCTGAACATCATGCCTTGGGTATACCTCCCCAACACCTTGTCGGAGAGACGATTAAGTGACGAGATTCGATAGCAAAGGACAACAAACATTGGGATACGTTAAGGTGGATCTCATCGTGGAGCCCATTTGCTCCGCCACTAAGTTCCATATCATCGACGCCAACACCACCTACCATGTTCTTCTTAGCCGAGCATGGCTCTACAGGTACGCAACAATACTCTCCACATATCATCAATGCGTCAAAGCTATATTCAATGACGAGATTGTCACAATAGCAGGGTCACAACGACCATTCTCCAAATATAAACGAATCTACTCCTTTACAAGATGATTCAACTTTGAATGGCTCTATGGCTTCAAGGACACTTTCCAATTCTAAATCTACTATTTTACTGGATGATTCAATAATGAGTCAATGGCTCCCATGCCATTCTTCAATTCTAAAGGGATTCATTGAGTCAATGGCTCCCATGCCATTCTCCAATTCTAAAAGGATTCAATGAGTCAATGGCTCCAAGGCCATTCTCCAATTCTAAATGTATTTGCTCTTTTATTGTCTATTCAAGAAGAGACTCTCCATTCTCCAATGCTAAAGGAATCAACTCCATGGTTCCATTATGATTTAATGGCTCTAATGTCATTCTCTACCTAGAAAAATGATGCAGATGGATGAACCCATGAATTCACTCCTTCGGGATAATTCAAGGTACCATTCTAGAAGTACAAATCCATTCCATTCTTCAAATCCATTCTCTGATGGAATTCTCTAAGGTCTAATCCTCGAGGATAATTTAAGGTATTGTTTTAGAAGTACAAGTTTATTCCATTCTTCAAGTTCATTCTCTAATAGCATTTTCTAAGGTGTAATAACCACTCTCCGTAACAAGCACGAGCATACATGAGAAAAATATAAAAACATAGAGAGTCAAAACCCAAACATTTTATTTCTATGATCAAATAAAAGAAGTACAAAGTACAACAAGCTGCTACAACTCACTCAAACGCCGCACACGTTGAATGGAGGCACGATCGAATGGTGAAGAACCCAGAACTGAACGAAACTTCGTCGTGCCAAAAGGAAGTCTGCGCCACTACTAAATACAGATTTTGATTCTTGAGGCAAACTATCAGCACCCACTAAATGATTGTGACCGAATGGAACAAGGAGAATCGATGGTGTACAAGAACCGCAACCGAATGACCGAACGGAGGCTTAGCTGAATGGAGGTTTAGTCGAATGGAGCTGCCCCACTGAATGGTACTTTTCGAATTGAATAGAGCTACTTCAGACCCACTGAACCCATCGAATGGAGTTTTGGAATTTTAGAATTGCTGAATGGAACCTTTAAAATCGGGGTCCACCACCGCATGAATGGTGTTGAACGGACTTCTTGTTTTTAGATCGGGCCACCGAATAAAAATTTCAACGGAAGTTTTCACACATCGAGCTCGGAAAATTAGGGACCGCACTTGTGCTTGATATCTATTCACTTTGGAATTTTTAATGGCTCAACAACTCGAAGTGAGTTCTATTTATATGGGCTCCATGCTTGAAAAATTGTGACGGGAAGATAGCTAAGTACGAAATGAATCATCTGAAGATCCTCAAGCAATTTAAAATCCAGTGATGCTTTTTACTCGACCCATCAGTTTAATTGATTCAATTAATTTAGATTGATTGATTGATGGTACCAGATAATAGTATGCACGCAGCACATTCACTTTGCAAATGGCTTTCGTACAAAAGGGGCTAATGTGGGTAATCCATATTAGAACGATGTTGTACCACCTACTTCACTCCACTAAGGCGCCAAACGTACCACCTTCCAAGGTACCACCTCCAAGGCGCTAAAGGTACGATCTCCCAAGGTACCACCTCTAATGCGCCAAAGGTACCCAAGGTGTTACCTATAAGGCGCCAAAGGTACAACTTCCTAAGGTACCACCTCCAAGGCGCCAAAGGAATAACCTCCTAAGGTACCACCTCCAATGCGCCAAAATTACAAGTTCCAATATACGTTAATCCAAAGTTAGGAGCAAGACCCGGATCACCTTGGGACCACCAGGAGGATAAGCGGATTGGAGACTAGAGTTAGGGCCGTCAAGGTTGCTTAGCCAAACCATGTTGGCTCCACCTTGACCACCTCGGAGCAGAAAGGGGACTGACCATTCCGGTTGGACTTGACCATTCCGGCTTGACCGTTCTGTCATCCCGCAGCTTTGAGCGCCTTGTGATGTTGATATATCGCAACTGTCCTTGATACGGGTAACATGCTGCCAGGTGACAGAGAGGCCAAACCTCGGAGAAGTTGAACCAAGGGAGACGAGCCACATGTTACATGCAAGCTATCTCTCTTCCCCGGTTCGGCTTATATAAAGGCCAACTCTCATTTGTTACACAGAACAACAATTACAATTGACAAGTTCAATTAATATCATTGCCTTCTGGTTATTACTGCTTTCCCCGTCTTGTCTTGAGGTTACTAACTTTCATCTCCTTGCACCTCTGATGACTCTTGAGCCAAGTCGAGTGCTTTTATTCTCCCAGATCATTCATCTGTCCATACCATTGTCAACATAAGTCAAAAGTAACTAGCCAAGAGTGTACTCACATGTTTTGCATTCAGTATACCGTATTTGTTTAGAACATTCTTCACATAGTCCACTTGTGATAGCATCAAAGTCCCTACAACTCCATGCTTGTTAATCCTCATCTAGAGAATCTATTTTGCAGCGCCCAAATCTTTCGTTTCAAATTGCTTTGACAATTGACGCTACAACTCATTTATTTCTTGCATGGTTAACTCCACAATAAGCATATCGTCAACATGTAAAAGTAAAATATTGTAATTGTTGTAAACAACAAAACCCCGATAGGATCTATGAAAATAAAGAATGTAGACAAGATAAAGTTCAAAGACGAGAACAATCACACTCACAAGAAACACAAGATTTATGTGGTCCACCAAATTAGGGTTACGTTTACGGCTACTTCAGGTTTTCACTCTATGAGGCAAAGAATCCAAGTTACAAAACCTTTTCAGCGACTTATTTGAGACTTTTTGCAACTCAACTGATGAATACACCAAAAACTATTATAAATAACTTAGGTAAAAAAACATCTAGGCGTGGTGGCGGTCGAACGCTCAACGATCGTTTACAAGCGCCTCAAATTTGAAAAGTATAGAATGTGTTGTCGTTCAAGCGTTCCGCTAGCGCTTGCTTCTGGAGAGCTGGTGCTGGAGAGCACTCCACTAGCACCGGCACTGAAGTGCTCCGCTAGTGCCTCGCTAGCGGCTCTACTAGCGTTGCCCATTGTTGTTTTGTGCTCAGCTCTCATCAGGCTCTACACATTCTAACAAAATATTTTTTCGTAACTTATACAACTGAACATTATTCCTGTCTGAGAGAGTTTGAGCAATAACTGACCAAATCTTATATGCAATATCCATAAGTAAGAAACTACGCTTAATGGAAGGTTGCATAGAATGTAGCAACCATGACATGACAAGGTCATTTTCCTCAATCCATCGCGTGCGAGAAGGGACTGTTACAGTTGGTTGTTTAGTGTCGCCAGTGATATACCCAGATACGCCACATGCAATGGCTAAATTACAAGTATGGGACCAAATCAAATAATTATTACTATTCAACTTAATATGACTAATCTGAAGAGATTGACATTCACTATGAGTCCCTAAGGGACTCAACCCGGTCTTTTCATTACCACCAGCAGGCGTACCAGCATATGATATAGCCGTAGATAATCAAGAACAAGTAGTAATAGTTCAAAAGAATCAACACAGAAAACAACCAACTCGTCAAAAGGATCAGATCAATATGAAGACATGCAGGAATAGAACTGAAAAAACTCAAAAAGAGCTAAAAAATAACTCATACCATACTAATGCAACTCATATCATATCAGTTGAATTGTAAAGAAGCGATTTAGGGTTAAAGGAGAAGAGAAAGAAAAATGGAGAAACACAGAGAAGTATTGTTTTGAGAAAATAATTAGGTTTAATTATAATCTCTACACCATATCAGTATTTATATAAGAGACAAAATTATTAGTAAAGTATAAAATAAACTCTAACACTCACGCTCGATCTGGAGTAAAGAGATCAAATATGCCCAGCTTGGAGAGAAGTCTCTGAAATAAAGAACCAGCTAACAGTTTGGTGAGAATATAAGCTAATTGATTCTCTGAGTGAACATAGGGAGTGACAATTTGCTTCTTCATCATTAAGTCTCGAATAAATGGGCACTCAACCTCAATATATTTTGTATGCTCATGGAACACATGATTATTAGTAATAAATATGGCTGCTTGGTTATCATAAAATATCTCCATAAGACTAGAAGACATGATGCTGAAGTCCTGAAGAAGATAACGAACCCACGACATTTGAGAACTAGTATGAGCCATAGCACGATACTCAACTTTAGCACTGGAATGGGCAACAACATTTTATTTCTTACTACGCCGAGTGATAAGATTACCGCCAACGAAAGTACAATACCCAGATGTGGACCGCTTATCAAATCGACTACTAGCCTAATTAGCATCACTAAAGCCAATAACAGACAAATGATTACGTGGATGATATAACAATCCACCACGTGGGGCACGTTTCAAGTAGCGAAGGATACGATAAACAACATCAAAGTGTGGATGACAAGGAGCATGCATAAACTGGCTAACAACACCAACGGCATATGTGATACCAGGATGAGCAACCGTGAGATAAATTAACTTCCCAATAAGCCGCCGATAAAGACCAACATCTGTAAATAGTTCTCCCTGTTCAGCATCGAGCTTAACAGTAGATGCTTAACAGAACGCCGTAGGTCTGAGTATATCCCTTAGCAACCAAACGCGCTTTAAGATGCTTAACAGAACCATCCAGAAGGTACTTTACTGTATAGATCCAACGACAGTCCACCGCTTGCTTCTCAGGTGGGAAAGTGGTAAACTCCAAAGTTTGATTTTTATAAAGTGCATTTATTTCTTCATCCATAGCAAGTTTTCATCCAGAAAAGGACATAGCTTGCTTATATGAAGTAGGAATAGAAATGAATGACAAGGTAGAAGTAAAATAATGAAGACAAGATGACAAACGATCATAAGACACAAAGTTAGCAATAGGATATTGAGTGCATGTACGTTTACCTCAACGCAAAGCAATCGGTAAGTCATCAGAACTAGAAGGAGCAGAGGAGATAGGAATCTTTACCGGAGAAGATGAAGGATTTGGGCCATATGGGATGATGGGTCTATCTCGAGATCGCTGATAAACCTGCAAAGGTAGGTTAGAGGGGGAAGAGGGTGACATTGGAATTAAGTGATGTTGCACAGGCTATCCACATCAGATTTGTTTGTTTCCTCAACTATTACTTTCTTTGATTTCCATTTAGTATTGATGCACAGCAACCTACATCAATGTACTCATTCTCAATACTGCTAGCTGTTAGAATGTGAGTACTTCATGTTCATTTGGGTACATATTTTTCTGAAGTTGAATCCTTTTAGTTTATCCTGTACAGTAACACAACATCCATGATTCTTGGATGGATTTGTCTTCGAAATTTCACTGTTTTACTTGGTTCACTCCATGAATGCATAACGGAGTGTTTTGTGTACTTAGTGTTCATAGTCATACTTTATGTATTTGGTTTTCTTGAACTAGATTACATGTATTTATGTTCATTAGCCTCGTCTTTAATATTGCATCCACGAACTTTTAAGGTTTCCCTTTTTCAGGTTGCTCCATCTCAGCCTTCAGTTTCTGATTGTAATGGCTACAAGGACCAAAGGTATTTTTGCATTTTGATGTAGATATATAAGATATATAATTGCTTATGATTTTTGTTCATTTTTTTATTGTTAACTAATTCATTTGTTCGGGCAATAACAGGAAAGTTTGTGATTTTCTATATGTAGGGATAGAAGTAGGGACGATACTTTTGTGACGGTTAGAGATCGAAAAGTAAGGCAGCATTCTTGTTCATTCGTTTGATTGTGCAACATATGCAAACACAAGTGTCTTGAATGGAAGATTCAGCATATAAATTTGTGTGTATGTATAGTAAAAGCACAAATATAAGCACTGTCCATTGATTTTTTTTTTGGATAAATTAATCATGGTCTGTAGAATATGCAATTTATGTGGCCACATTGTTATTAAATCTACTTGTCAAAAAACAAAAAAAAAAGAAAAATTATTAGAACTACCTATTTTGATGAAATGTGTCTTAACAATGTGGCATTACCTTACTAATACCTGTGCACAAGGATTTTAGAGTTTTCTATGCTTCTGGATGCAAATAATCAATTGCATAATTTGTGAGGCACAATAGGTTGAACCATATGAGATATTTAATTTGGCAAGGGTAATGAAAGGCAAGAAGACATTCAAGGGAACGGAATTAATGAGAAAGAAGCTTAATGTTATGCCTTTATTGGAGATGTGTTTTTTTGACATATTTGGTCCCAACTTTCTAAGTAGTTTGGATAAGATGTGGATACTTTTACACAAGGAACTTTAGTTTGCAAAAGTGCTGCTCTTTATGCAAGTGTTCAGAGCAGTAGAATGAACATACTCTATGCATGCGTATACAGGGAAGGTGGTTAACAGTGCATGCATCTTTGTTTCGGTATAGGATATGAGAAAGTTGGGTTGCTATTCTCTGTAGCATATGTAAAGGTGGAAGTAAAGATAAAGAACAGAATAATCGACTGTTCAAGTATTCGAAATTACATGAGGAAAATTAACACTAAGAGTGACAATTCCTACTAAGATGGTTAGGTGTTCGACACTCAATAGTGGAATAATCACATCAATAGTTGCACTGACAGTTTGCTATCATATCAGCATTGATACTTGCATTGTAAGTGGATCTTTGGATGCTGAATGGGTTTTTGAGGTGATCTCTTAGTTTATACAGGTTGGACAAGATGGAGTTGGTCCATGTGCAAAAAAACAAAAAATAAAAAAGACAAAAAATGTGAGAAATTCAACAATCTTTGGGTGAATATGTATTAATTGAGAATTTATACTATGAGAGAAAACAATATTACTGACGAGCTCAAGGTGACGTAAGATTTATTGAAGGGAAAGTTACAGGGGGGTGTGATATCCTTCTGGTTAAATTTTGAGAAGGGCCAAATTCATTTCACCTATGGTTTAGGCCCATATCATTTTACAACTCACCTTTAAAAATAGCCATTTTGGCACCTTGTAGTTTTGGCAACTTGCACTTCACCTCCCCATGCGTAAAAATTCTGTCCTAACTGTTGGAAAGTGTGTTACAATCATAGTCACTTAATTAGCTGGAAAGGGTGATGTTCACACGCTCAACTTTCAAATTTGGTCAATTCAGAGTTAAATTTGTGATAAATCCGCGAATCATAATATTCAAAGTGCCAATTGTAGTGATTTTCTTGGGTTCTTAACTTTTATCATTGGTATAGACAAGGAAGAAGGAGCTGCAGCCACCATTGTTACCTCCCCCACCATTCGCTACCCCCACCATTCCCCAGCTTGCCACCTCTAGCTACGAAGGATACCATCACCACTAGCCAGCCAGCCGTTGCCATCCATCGTCGCCACCATTGCCGCTCTCTCTCTTGCCCCACCACCTCCCCTCCCCTCCGCTCCCCTCCCAGCCAGCCCCACCACTCTCCCACCCACTAACCATTGCCTCTTCCTTCTCCCCATCCCCAGCCACTCCCATCACTCTCTTTCCCCTCTCTAGCCACTATTGCTATTCCCTCTCCCGTTGCCAACCATTATCTCCTCTTCCTCTCCCCTACTAGCCATTATCACCACCCACTCTCCCGTCCCCCACCGCCCATCCCTCCTCCCCTGCCCTTACTTCCTCACACACCAGATTTGCCCCTTCAATCGTGCAATATTATCTATGTGCAGTAATCGCTTCCAATCTTTAATGCAAGAGCAGTAAGATTCATACACACACGCATATATATAAAAATAAATTTCAACAATACCAATCGAGTTGTCACTTGAGATAATGATATTATCAACATACATAATCAATATAGTAGTGGCAGTAGATGAGCGATGAACAAATACATAGTGATCAGAGATAGAATGCTGAAACTCATATGCAAGCACAACAGAACTAAATCTATCAAATCAGGTATGAGGATACTGCTTCAAGCCATATAGACTCTTACGCAAGCAACACACAAGATGCTCACTATTAATAATTATATAACCAGGTGTAGGTCTAAGTGTATCCCTTGGCAACCAAACGTGCCTTAGGATGCTCTACAGAACCATTTGAAAGGTACTTCAATGTAGAGGCCCAACGACAACCCACTATTTGCTTCTTTGGTGGAAATGTAGTTAGCTCCTAAGATTGATTCTTATAAAGTGCACTCATTTCTCGTTCATAACAAGTTTCCATTTAGCCATTGACAAAATTTGCTTAGAAGATAAAATAGAAATAGACGACAAGGTAGAAGCAAATGAATGATAACAAGACAAGCAAGCATAAGCCCTAAAATTAGCAATAAGATGTTGGGTGTATGTACGTTTATCTCGACGCAAAGTAATAGGTAAGTCAACAATATCAGAAGGAGGACCCGAGGAGCCAGGAACCCCTGCCGAAGAAGATGAAGTGTTCGAGCCATAGGTTGTGTTACATAGACTCTAGTATGGGTGTTGGGTGCAGTTATGTATTGAAGTATTGAATTCATCTCATTCTAATATCAAGGATATTTGGACACGACAATATTTATATTTTTAATGCATTTCTTTTATTTTTTGAGGTAAGCGGTCCTTACATGGTTTTGTGGGGCATTCCATGGATAATACGAGTGCTTATGCATAGTTCTATAGTAACTTTGAATTACTAAATATGTTTTTTAGATAAACGTTCAACTAAAAATATCGGATACATATCTCATATCCTTATCCAAGTGTCAAGTGTCCGACACAGGCATTTTATACATTTAGAAGAGTCTTATGTAACATGGCTATAGAAAAAACCAGGTGTATCTTTGGATTGCTGATAAACGTGCAAAAGAGGATTGAAAGAGGAACAAAGAGCCATAGAGATGGGTAGGGGAAGAGTAGGAGAATAGAAAGATTCTCCTTCATGACAATAGATGAGATCGGAAGAGAGCTGTTGAATGGATAAAGCAAAGAAGGGAGTTGATTCAAACAAGGTCACATCGGCCCTCAAAAATAATGTTGAGACTCTAGATGGTAACAGTGATATCCTTTTGATTACGAGAGTACCCAAGAAAAACACACTTATGAGCTCGATGAGATAACATATCATGACTTGACACTTATGAGCTCGATGAGATAACATATCATGACTTGGATCAAGCATATACACACAAAGGCAGTGCAATAAAAAACACGAGGAGTGAGTGAAAAGGGGAAGAATTAGGATATAACAAAGAGAAAGGGGACTCGCGATCGATAAACAACATAAGTCATACAAGTAATGATATAACAAGCAGTAAAGACAATGTCACTCTGAAAGTTATTTGGTACCTACGCATGAAATAACAAGGTACGAGTAATATCTAACAAATGACGATACATAGGCTTAGCAACGCCATTTTGCTGAGATGTGTGGGAACAACTTGTTTGATGATAATACTAAGATCAACACAAAAAGAATCATCAATCGGCCGCATATATTTAAAGCTTTATTAGACCGAATAACCTTAATGCGCTTGCTCAATTGTGTAAAAATCTCATTATGAAACTTAGAGAGAACATAAGATAATTCAGGTATATGTTTCAACAAAAATAACTAAGTCATACAAGAGTAGTCGTCACGAAAGAAAACAAAATAATAATATCCGTTAGTACTTAGAGTTCTAGAGGGAGCCTAGATGTCCATTTGGACAACATCTAAAGACTCTGAATGACGACTAGAACTACTACTGAGAAAGGAACTACGGTGATGTTTTCCTAATTAACAAGCTTCACAATAAAAAGACAGAAAGATGACTTAATAAAAGATACTACTAAAGAGGAGAAATTGTTGCACTCAAAACAGATGGAGTGCTAGAAGAAGAACTAGGATCAACATCAAGATAACAAAGCCCGCTCTTCTTATGTCTCGAATCAATCATCTTCTTGGTCTTAAGGTCTTGAAAGACACAAGAAGTAAGGGGAAAAGTTATTGAGCAATCTAAAGTTTTAGTTAATTGCCTGACAAAAAGTAGATTAAAATGAGAATTATGAACATAAAGATTGGAAAGTAAGGCTAAAGAGGGAGATGGATCAAGAACACTTTGCCTTTGGACATCAATAAAGACAATATGATGGTTAATATGAGTCAAGTTAGAAAAAAAATAGATTACTAGACATGTGAGAACTGGCGTAAGAATCAAGAACCTAAGATGGAGGGGTAAAAGCCGCACATGCAATATTACCTGAATTTGCTAAAGTAAAGTGGAAGGTGGAGGCAGAACAATGTGCAGTATCAAAACGATCTCGACATCATGAAAAGCATAAGAAGACACCTGATTAGAAGGTGCAAAAGATGTCTGGAACGAAACCTGAGAAGATCTATCAGTGACTTGATGAGCATCATCTGGTTTACCAACAATAAGGCTCAGTATGGTTAGTAGAACCACAATAATTGCATTTCCTATCACCACGTCCCCTACTACGGCCACCACCTCGAGATCCACCATGAGAACCTTGAAGTCCACGTCCACTACGACTATTACCACGGAAATTACCACGACTATCACTCTGGAAACTATGCCAGACGTTTTTTATACAGAAGGAAGACTAGGCGTACTAGATGACTGGCTCAAAGAGGAACGTGATAATCGAGAATATGTGTAAGTTGCAGTAGGTAAGGTCTTACTATAAGGATTTGATCTTTAAATCCACAGAGATATGAGTTCAACCTATAGAGTAAAAAGGCAATCATGTAATTCTCTTAGTGACACTTCTATTGCTGCAAATCAGCAGTGAATGGACGATACTGTAACAACTGCCCCCCAAACTCTTAAGTTAACTATAACACTCAGATAGGGGCTTCCCAAACTATTTGATAGTGAAAATCTGCTCATGTAACCCATAAATCCGTAAAACATTACTCTCGTTCGAAAAGGAATCGGCAAGAGAGTTTCAAATCTATGTGGAAATATCACAAAACTTCATAGTAGTAGCAATATGAGGCTTAAAATTGTGCCACAACCAGCCCATGACAATGGAATTTACTGTCTCCCAATTAAAGAAATTGGGATCACATTTCGGTGGAGGATGATTTGTTACTTATGTTAATCATTGCTTGTCTTTGAGAAAAAATTTAAATGCATGTGCCTAGGCTAAATAATTGATTTGGATGTAACACATTTAGTGAGTTATCATCCTTAATAATTAGAGTCTTTGCTTCAATCATATCAGACCAAGTTGAAGCAACACCAAACAAGGTTGATCAAAGAATCTACAGTCTGGATACCAAATTCGATCAAAAAGGGGCCAAAGAAGGTGGTGCAATGTCAAACAAAGAAAACCAAGAAACCAACGTCGAACCAAATCAAGGCTACTAGAAGCAAAAAGAACCAAAGTCGCACACGTTGAGTGTCGAACAAAAGAAAAACACAAGTGCCGACTGGCTTGATACAAAAGAAACAACTCCGAACAAGTTTAAACACCAAATCAACATCCAAAGAGATCTAGAGGAGTGATTTTGGCTCCCACATATCATAACCTAACAACAAAAAACAGAGATGAAAGCTCTAGAAACCAGATCGAACAGCTAGGGTTCAAAAATCCAAAAATATTCAATAAATTGAACACATCAAATGGCTTCGAAAAATTTCACAAAAATACCATAAATCTCTAGAGCTCTAGTTGAGCTGATTCATGTGATTGCTATTGATTTCGATTTCTGTCCGTGCCGATGATGACGCCACGCTGATGACATTGCACGGATCCCTATTTTTCTTTTTACGGGCCCACCGAGTCCTGAAAAAGGTTCTTGGGCATGACGATTCTCAGACTTTGCTGACGTGTTCTATAGTTGGATTGCATTGCTCTGATATCAAGTTGAATTGTAAAACAGCAATTTACTACCAGAAGAGAGGAAGAAGAAGGAAAGAGAGAAGAATAATTTGGAAATAATAATGAGGCTTAAATAGCCCCTACACCTCATCAACATTTATATTAGAATCGTCAAGTATAATTACAATACTAACCCAACAAACATAGGTAAAACTCTAACGGAAGTCATTTTCTATTTGTCCTAAATGGAGTTAGCATTCTACTTCAGGCCATACCATAGGTGCCAAAATGGATCCTTATATTTTTTCCTATGATCTTTTTTCTTGAAATTTGGTTGCACCTCACCAAGCTTCCGGTTTCTTTTTTTGTTGCTGTTGGCACCTGGGGAGTGCGGGTGGGGGGGAGCTGGTGGCCAATTTCAGAGTCCAAGAGAGCCAGAGTTTGGGAAGATCTACCACTTCTTTTGAGAATGTACAATGATTTTCTCGGTCACCCTTGTGTTCATTAATAGTTGTGATTAATTCCGGTAATTAAATAAATTCTGTATTTATGGATTTGCTTCTTTTCATAATGTTTGAAACACCAGTTGTAGATTTATTAACTCTCTAATTTCGGTAAGTAAACAAATTCTCTATTTATGGATTTGCTTCTTTTCATAATGTTGAAAACACCAGTTGTGGATCTAGTAACTCTCTCTCTACTGAAGGTTTCATAGAAGAAACAATGATTCTCACCCCATGGTTCCTGTTCTGCTTCGAACACTGGATTGAAGAGGAATACCCATGTAACACTCGTCAAGAAAAAAACTTCCATACATCCATACTTCAGACTTTTTTTTTCCCGTATTGTATATGTTTGTGGTGCATATCAAGTGCGAGTTTATGATTGGTTGTGGTCATAAATTTCTTTTTGCTGTTTGTACCTTTGTTTTCTGTTTGCAGGTCAGGATCTGTGAGGGTTCTTCTCTTTATGCCCTCTGTCGGTCGTGGTTGAGAAATGGTTTTCCAGAAGAAAATCAGGTTTACATTATGGAAAACGTACTTTTGTATTCATTTTCTGGGTGCCATTTCTTTTACTGCTATTGAAGTCTGTAGTGCATATCACTCATTAGAGGTTATGGCACGAGTAATACTTTTATATGCTTCTGAAAATATCTGTAATCCTACGAGTGCAATTCAATTTGATATTGATAAGTATTCCAAGATCAAGGAGCGTTAGATGTTTTCGTTTTCCAGCCCTTTTGTGAGCGTTCCAAAGTTAATTATATTCCCCATCTAACTCTCTCTATTGGCTACAACACAACAGAAAATGAATTATTGGATTATCTGGAAAGTATCTGGAAAGCTTTTATTTGAGTATGAATGTGACCGAAAGAAAGTTGATTTGTATTAGATCATCAAGGTACAGTTTGGTAGAGAACTAGACAAACATAGGCAAGAAAAATAATTAAGTAGATTGTAAATTCTTCTTGTTTCTTCTAGGTGGCAGTTTGGGTTCGGGATGGCACTTGAATATTTGGTTGAGCGATAAGAGTTTGAGTCAAATGCACCCAATGCTTCATAATACCTGCAACAATGTAAATTCATGCCGGAGAAGTCCAAATTAGTCTGTAGAAGCAAGATGCTTATTATTTGTGAAATCTCTCCATAATAACGTAAAAGTCTAAAATGCTTTGCTTCTTGATTTAGGGGCTGGCATTGAGAAATTTTTGTAATTTTTCTTTTCATAATTGAATACAGCAGCATTGTTAAACTTTATCAAACTATTTTTTCTTTTTAAAAAGGTTCTAACAGCTTATATTTTTTATTTATAGGCTCTGCGTTATGGAAAGCTTTTTCTCGTTACAGTATGCTTATCTTGAGTGCTTTTTGATTCTCCCTTTTCTTGTGTTGGCAGCCTCAGAATGTTGATGTTGTGAAGGTGCTTCCAAAACCATCGCCTACACCTTTGGCAGATGCTCATTTGCCAATAAAAAAGAAGGGTGATAAAGAAGAGGAAGAGGAGGTTGGTGTGTTGTTATTGTTAGCACACATATCATCCCCTAAACTACACTGACCACCCCTAAAGTTTCTAATCACTACAGAGACCTTTTATGTGGTTTTTGAAATTACACTGCCCTCTCTCACTTTGCTGCATCTTCATTAACTTACATTAGTGCGGTTGACAAAATTTTGTGATGTTTTGTAATGGAGGATCTAAATGCCAAAATGCCCTTCTTTAAGCATTGCAAAGATCGTTCCCATCTCCTTAGCCTCTAGAGAGAGAGGTTGAGAGAGAGAGAGAGAGATCCCCATACCTAAAAAATAATAATTTAAAATAGAAACACTTGGATAACGATTTGAGATGTGTTTGTAATGATTAATTGGGCAACTAATAAGCATGTTTAGTAATTTAAGTTTAACCATGTACATACTCATAAAATTCCTATATTATGGATGGAATATTCTATTTTCCTATGTAAATATCATTTTATATTAGAAAATAAAAAATGTATATTAAGAAGTATGAATATTCTACTACTGTTCGTAGAAATAAAAGCTAGATGAACCTAGCACTTATACAGACACCTCCACCTGACACCCATATCCAATTTTATATAACATACATCTCACATTTAAATGGTTGGAATGATTTAACCAAATCTAAATTTTTAGGATTTTATATATTTGTTGTCATAGTGGAACTTGAAACTGAGGTTATGTATTTATTGTGAATATCTTTTATCGATTACTAAGTGAATATTTTTTTTATCTATTCATCATACTTAAATTTTACCAATGAATGGGTCATACTGAATGTATTGAGTCATCTTTATTTTTTCTTTTTTGAATTTCAAATGGGATTGGATTTTACTTTTGAGCTTTGTGTTGAATGTTTTGATTACTATGAGTTTATGGGATGATTTCTTTTTGTTTATTGAGTTTTAATTCTCTCTCCCCCCATCCCCCACCCCCCCATTGTTGTCATATGCTTGGGTATATTTGTGTGTGAAAATTGTGTTTCTTTGTCCTCTAGTTAAAGAAGTGATATGTTTTTTTATTTTGTATCTTTTCAGGATGAGGAATCTGTTGATGATTTATCTCCAAAAGACCTATTACAGAGACACATCAAGCGTGCCAAAAGGGTTCGAGCTCAGTATGTTCACCATTTTACCATTTGTTTTGCTGTTAGTCATTCTTTCTTGTGAGAAATCATTCTTCATCCCTAGGGGTGCACATGAACATATCTGAGTTGATCGAGTCGAGGTTTCATGAGCTTGAAAAAATTTAAATGATGTACAAGCTCGAATAGAGTTGGTCAGTCTTGTTTGAGCTCAACCCGCTTGAAAATGACTATGTTCGAGCTCGATTTTGAGCTTATATTCAAGTTCTTTCATGTTATTTTTTAAAGAGGGACCAAGTCTCATAGAAACCTTAGATTTTTGGCCCAGGATTGCCCATTTATATTATTTCTAGGGTTTCACTGAATTTTGAAGTTATCACTTATAAGGGTATTTATAAATGGCTTTAAATGGGTTTAATGAACCAGTATCGAGTTGGGCTAAGCTATTAAACAAACTATTTACGAGTTTATCCGATCGGAGTCAAGCTTGTACGAGCCAAGTTCTTTTAACAACCATGTTTTGAGTTCATGAGCAACTCATTTACTAACTGAAGACAACTCGAACGAGCTTTAATCGAGCTTAGCTCGTGCTGTTCATGAACATGTCGGTCCATTTGCAACCCTATCCATTCCCTTCTATCAAAATGATTGAAAAGGAAGGCAAGCTTGCTTCTATCAAAATGATCGAAAAGGAAGGCAAGCTTCGCAGCACACACAGGCACTAGCGCAAGGCAGCACAGTGGTGCACCACATTTCATTACGAAGCAGCCAGCATGGGCTGCCAGCATGGGCAGCAGCATAGGCAGCAGCATAGGCAGTAGTCAGCAGCAGCTGCCAGCTAGCATGGACAGCAGGCAGTATCACGCATGGGCAGCAGCAGCAGCAGCCCAGTGACAGGGCGGTGTGGGCAGCAGCTTGGCATTGGCCTTTGGGGCACCGAACGATGTCTAGATAACTTGAAATTTTTATTGGAGATACTCCATATGGAAGGATTTATTGTGCCAAAATTGGTGATTTTTTTATCATTGTGGAATTTATGAAAATTTATTACGACTCCTCGAACACGTTGATATTTCAATATGGCTTAAATTATGCTATTATATGGGGGGAGTGGTGAGTCACCTACTAGCCCCTTGTGCCAAAATGAGGCACCAAAATGGCATCCCCAAGAGACTTTGGAGGCAGGCTCTAGGCAACGTTAATGGGTGTTCTAGGGTCTCCATGTGGGTTTGAGAGCCCCCCAAATGGTGTTTTCCCGGCAAGAGTGCTAACATAGTTCGTAACCTGGGGCCGAAGATTGTCGACACGTTCATGCTACAACCCATGTGCTAACCCCCTTGTTTAAGTGTCCTAACCCAATTAGGCTAGCGACGCACCACCAAAGGCCTCGTGTGCCAACCAACTTAAATGGGCTTGGGTTCAGTTATGCTTGTGGGAATCTGTTGGCCTAAGGCTTGCGACGTAGAGGTAATGCCGTACTTGGATGCTATCAGAGGACACATGATAGAAAAAAGAAGAGAAAATAATATATTATTTTGATAATTGAAAAGCTTAATCACTAAATATGAGTTACAAAATATAAATAGAATAAAACTTAAAATGTTAAAACCTTAATTAGTTTTAATGACTAAATTATCCTTTAGCTAATAACTAAAAAATTAAAAAATCAAAAATACACTTTGACACCTTCTCAGACTCATGATGTGATCTCGGTGAGCAGTGAGAGATGTCGGCATGCAATTGAGATGATACACTACAGTAAGTAGTGCTTCTCCCCAAAAACTGGTAGGTAGACGAGGAAAGAAGAAAGGAGCGAACCATGTCAAGGATGTGCTAATATTTTCTTTCAGCTTTACCATTTTGTGCGGAGTACTGGGACATGAAGATGGATAAATTTTGCTAAATGCAACTAAGAAGTCACTGAATTTTGTTAGTAAATACTCCCCACCTAGATTAGGACGAAGGGTTTTTATAGTGGTGGAAAACTGAGTACCATGGAGTGAAATGTGCAGTTAATATGAAAATCAGATTTGTAAGACATGATATACATCAAACAAAAACAACTATAATCATCAATACAAGAAACATAATACGCAAACCCATTCTTTGCTACAATAGGAGAAGGACCCCACACATCGATCTGAGCAAGACATAAAAGAGATGTATAAAGAGAAATGCTTTTAGGAAAAGGTAATGCAGATATTTTGCCAAATTTACAACCACTGCACTAAAAAATGTCACTAGCATACAATTTACTTAAGCAATCAGATTGAACTAGTTGTTTTTAACGCTTACTAGGCAGATGACCACCTAGAATGACAAAGATAAAAAGAAGTATGTTGATCTAAAGAAAAAAGAGATAGAGTCATATAAGAAGAGTCTAAAGGAATATGCAAATTGTCCAATAGATATAAATTATTAGTCTTGACGCTCGGGCCCAACTTGTTTTTAGGACGTCCAATCTTGAACAACATAGCCAGAGGAAGAAAAGAAATCCTCAAAGCCAGAATTAGAAAGCCGACTAATAGATAGTAAACTAATACACAACTATGACACATAAAAGACATTAGGAATAGATAAAAATGAAGACGCTGAAGGGAGAACATAACCAATAGAAAACTTGTATAAAAGCGCCATTTGCAGTAGAATAGTGGTCATACAAGCATGTGATTAAATCCCAAAAGATGCAAGAATTGACTGAAATTGATGAAACTAAACCTCATAGGAAAAATATCACAGTTCCAAGGCAAAATCTCACGGGTTAAGTGAAAACCTCGTGGTTTAAGTCAAAATATCACGATCAAAATACCATAGCAAAATCTTGTGAGACAGTCACACGTCCAAAGAGCCGAAGCAAAGAAGATGACGGAGATGGTGTTGTTAGAAAAGAGAAAAGAATATGGGAAAGCGTGTATCACATTGTGGGATGTGCACACGTATTTATTAAGTACTGAAGACATACAGTAGATACTGTGGGCATCCCCACATGATATTATTAATACTAAATATATTTAGCACCCTCCTTAAGTTGGAGTATAGATATCAATCATGCCCAACTTGTTACAAATGTAGTGAACCCGGGGCCCAGGCAGCGCCTTAGTGAACACGTCAGCCAACTGTTCACCAGATCGAACAAAGCCAAAATTAATAGTTCCATTCTTATACTCTTGGCGGATGAAATGACAATTGATCTCGATGTATTTAGTTCACTC
>JAULJZ010148717.1:0-10368 GCA_032270985.1 Heliamphora pulchella | reverse complement strand
TCATTTTTAGTTTAAATCCAAGAGGATTTGAACCGTTACCTCTCAACCCTCTCTTCAGCGTGGTTAAAGCAAAATAATCATCGTCGAGCACCCCAAACAAAATCTCATCCATGATCTTAAAATTGAAAAACAACAAATAGAAGAGAACCAGGAAAAGTTAGCAAGTTCACGGCGGTAGAGTGTAGAACCTACGAAAAAACGCACGAATTCTCTGGATATTTGGAATCTGCATGTCCAGAGGTTCCTGTGATTTTGAAATTCGATTTTGCATTTCTTCGTATTTCCTTTGCTATTTGTTTAATAGAGGAAATCTTAGCTAGATGCTCGTCCTACATAGGAGCGAGATTGAGAATTTCAATTAACGTACAGAAATTGATAAAAAAAAAAAAAAAAAAAGATGAGGAGGGGGGAGGTAGGGAAGAGGAGATGATGAAAGAAAGAAAAAATGAGATCTTGCGGAGGCGATTTGCCAGGAGATGGGGGTAGCGAATTTATATAGTGAGGAAGTTAGGGTTTGGGTGAACCTAACTTACGATTCGCGCCATATTATTTTCATCCTTAGTTGATTAGTATAAGCTCTGACTTGATTTTTAATTTGGATTTTTTTTTTTTTTAACTTCTATAGCATAAAATTTTAAAAGTTAATATAGTTCATTTAATAAAAAAAATTTAAAAATTATATCAAAATACTAATTTTTATAATACTCTATTCAAATATTTTCTTAATTCTAGAAAACAATAATATATTCACTTGATATCTCATTTATTACCACTTTTAATAATATAGAAGGCTATTATAAACAAAAAGTTTTTTTAAAAAAAATCTTACCCAATTAACTAATTACAAAAATGCTAACCTAAAAATAAATTTACCAAATAATCTTATCTTCAATTCAAACAATTTTTTTTAGCTAAAAAAATAAAAACAGATGTAAACAATAAATTTCGTATCCAAAAATCACGGCAGAAAATTATATGAACAAATTAAATTTTTATTAAATTTATAAATTGATAACAATTTCTGATTGAAATTTCTAAATCAAAAAAACAAAATTCTTTGATTTTTCTCAACAAATGTTGATTCGAGAATTTGACAATATGTTTCCGAATCAAACAGCACAATATTCTCTGAATTTGACGAAGAATAATAAAACTTGGTTGAAAAATATCTTTAGGGCTTTAAACATTTATCTGTAGAACTCTCTGTCGATTGTTTTATAACTCAAAGTATCAGATATCAACTTCTTTTCATATGATTGAGAGCACACCTATTTATAGGAGTGTAAGAAATAGAGTTATGAAAAGACTCAAATTTTTTATAATTATTTCTATTTTACTTATTTTAAAGAGATAATTATTTAAATTTATAATTATCTCTTTTATTTAGTTTTTAAAGATATAACCATTGAATAACATAATTATCTTTAATTTTAAAGAGATAATTATCTAGACAAATAATTATTATTTTTTTAAATAGATAATTATTTAGTAGTATAATTACTTCTTTTTATTTATTTAAAGAAATAATTATGTACTTTTAATTTGATTTAGAGAAAATATTTATTTTTCTCTCATTAATTCCCGTGTACCAAGTTGCTTGATTTAATTAGGCAAAAGCTTGTCATATGAAAAAATACACCATTTTGCACGTGGCGCCATATAATTGGACCAATCGTGAAATTTAATTTGTGACCGCTTTAACACGTGACAATATTTGATTTGCCAATAATCGTGTTATATTTTTTGATCGTGAGACACGTGTTAATTTGTGATACGTTAAAATTTGCATGCCTACAAATACCCTCTCAAAACTTAGCTATTTTTCTTTATAAGTAAGTCTTGAAGTATGAAATTTAATTAGAAGTTTGTCGCAAGAGAATTATTTTATTACTCAAACTCTTAGCTTGAATAATCCTGCAATGCTCACGTCTCTATTTTTACACCAACTTCTCAGCGTGATTTCTAGACCAACCACCACACAGCACCAGTACGTACGTAGGCTTTGGTGTGACCACCAAGTGGATTCCATTGGTAGCAATGTTAGTGATCTATATCCACTCAAAGAAACAGAGATTTTTTATTATTATTATTGCCCCAAATTTTCAAACCCATTGGTAGCAATTTGTTTTTATATAGGATTCCTACCACTTAGTGGATCGGATCTTGTTGTTATAATTGCAAAAAGAGTGTATTACTATCCAGTATAAAGTAATAGCACTTGACAGAATTTGGTATATAACTTGCTCTTGAATGCTTTGATTATTGGCTTTTTAATTGCTTTTTCTTGATTTTGCTAGTGCTTTTGCTAGTGCCCTTAACGCTTCGTCTTCTTGTATGATTTTGGCATTTTTTTTTTTCATAAATTGAATACTTTGTCTCATATCAATACATCAAAAGACCTTGTTGGCATTCAGTCACTCCTTTTTTTCATGCAATTTTTTTCTTCGTTTTTATTAAACAATTGCTATCGCTTTTTTTTTCACTCCCTTTTTTTAAAGAAGAACCAAGGATTAAAGTAACCCCATCAAAATTACGTAGTCCTGGACACGAGCAAACTTCAACTGAAGCAATAATAAATTGCTCATTACAAATGCACAGTAAGTTCTGTTGTACATCATCAAGAGTTCAAGCTCTTCGGCTTTGTGCACAAAATTTCATGAAACCATTAGGGAGATAATGCTTATCTTCTTGTCTGAACCATAGCCATTTTTTTTTTTGTTTTGGCATCGACGTGCATCCCTTAAACTTCCTTTCGACCACAGAATCAATATCCTTTGGTCTGCGCCAACTCGACTTAACAGAGACCTTCCACTTGCTTGGCCACTCTTGAAACATTCTTCTTCTTCTTCGTTTTTTATTTTCCTAATAACTTTTTTTTTTTTAAGAAAATCTTTTGGAGGCAATTGAAATTATTCACTTTTTTTTTTCTCTTTTGCTAACAATATATTTTTTCCCTAACAAATATATATTTTTTTTTAGCAGGAATTCTTTTAGAGAAGGTTGCCTCGTCCTAGATTTTTAGAGATTTGTTACTTTGCCCGCCATTGGCGACTTGTTATTTTTGCCGCCATTAGTGACTTATTATTTTGTCGTCGTTGGCGATTTGTTACTTTACCGCCGCCATTAGTGACCTGTTACTTTGCCGCTGTTTTTAAGATGATTTTCTTCAGAGATTATTCAATCCATTGTCGGCGCTTTATTTCCATTAGTAGTAAAAAAGGTGAATCCGAGAGGTTAGTTTTAGATCTAGTAGTCTATGATCCGATTATTGGCATTTTCGTACCAGATTGGCATCCTTCTCATGACATACCGCATTTTAAAAAAATGGTACACTTTACCATCGAAAGAATTGATGGACCACCAAAGATCTATTATCACTTCTCTTTCATCACTATTATTGCAGTCTTCACTTCATTCTTAACATGGTGGTTCTGAACAATTTTTTGTATTTAGTGATCGACTTAAAAATGGAGAGGCTGTTTGGGAATCCCCTTTACCTAATTTTGGCGAAATTTCTTATATTCCAAGATATTGAGAGTGGTTAAAAGATGTCATCAATCATAATAAAAAAATCCTTACTGCTGCGAATATATATGATGCAGTTTATGCTTCCTTGTTTACATATGATCGCTATGAGAATCTTATTCGCTTATTTTGTGAGTTTTGGTGCCCTTTGACGAATCCTCTACATACTTCTCTGGGGGAATTATCCATCTCTTTATGGGACATCCATGCGATTTTTGGCCTACCAATTTGCGGTACGTTTTATGATGAAGACGTTCCATCAGTCGAAGAAATAGAAAAACTTATAGAGAGCAATGATTCACTTCTTCATGTGAGTTGTCGGCATTTATTTTTGGCCCATTACAGGATTTGTTGTGAGCATAAGGCCCATCACGTTACTGTCCATGACTGGGTAAAATTCTGGTTTAAAGGTCCACTTAGATATGCAGAATCTCCTTGTAAGTCATATAAGAAGAGGCCAAATAAGCCAAATAGGTGCCATAATCTAACAAATTTTATTGGTAACCAGTACAACCGGCCCAGGAAGAGAACGGAGCATTCGATGACTTGACTATTGAAGACAACATACGAGAAGAAACTTATTTAGCTGTTCTGTTATCCTATTGGATATGTATGTTCATCTTTTCCAATAAGAAGGCTCGCCATATTCGTCCTGATGTATTCAAGATGGCTAGTAGAATGGCTCGTAGAGAAAAAAGTTTTTTTAGCAGTTCCAGTACTTGCGAACATATACCGCGGCTTGCGAAAAATTTCTTCTTCTTCAAATCCAAGAAAATGTGGTGCCCTCTTCCCTGTTCATTATGTCTATAGATGGCTAGCTTGGTACTTTGATACTTACTTTTCCAACGGCCGTTCTTAATGTAGTGCTTGGATTGTGAGATATGAAGGAAAAAAGATGGTAAAGCATTTTAATGCCACGGAAGCTCGCCAATTTTTTAAGAATGTTGACCTGTTACGCTTATCGACTTTATCTTTGTGTCAAGATAAACAAATAATTTTGGTAGACAACAGACAGAATTCAAACTCTTAGAGTGACTATATTGTTAGTCTTCGCTCGAGCTACTTGACTCTTCGCTTAGGTAATGAACGTATTATTGAGCCCTACAGCCCTCACAGGTTTGCACGCCAGTTTAATTTTTGTCAAGATGTTCCTGACAGACTGAAGAAATCCATCTCTACCGGTGCTCTGGAGAAAATTGTATAATTTTGGTTATCTTGCACGAGGTTAGGCAGTCAGGCCAAATTTATGGTTCTGTCGCATTCATACAACAGCCTCGCCACCATATAGTATGTTGAATGGTGGACAGAATACTCTAGTCCCTTTTGTCGAGAGATTAACAAGATTTTTGCAAAGCATTCAAAGCTGACTCCTTCTCCTGATGTGCAAATGAAGAAAAAAAGAACGCTTAAATTCTCTTCTTCAAAATTTAAGAAAACTTGTGAATCAAATCTAGCAAAAGCAGCTATTTTGTCTACTCTAGATTCTAAGGAAGCAAAAATGGATAAAGTTTCATCTAGGGATGTGGAAAAGAAAAGCATGAAGGTATCAGTAGCTCTAGACAGAATTTCATTGATTACTTCTGCTTTTGAACATTCTTTAGTAGTTATCGAAAACTCTAAAAGGACTATGGCGCCCCCTGAAGAAGAGAGTAGCTTTAGGAAAGATGATCGCCATTGGAAAAGAATGAAAAAAAGAGCATCACTTTCCAAGTTAAACGCAATTAACCTTACTTTGGATGAATTTTTTCAAAATGTGCTAGCACTTCCACTCATTTAGAAGACTTGCAAAAACATGTAAGCTTATTTGCTCTTTTTTTTTTTTTGCTACAATCTTTTATTTATGCAAGATTTTGTCATGTTTCTCTTTTCAACTAGGAGACTTTGGCATTTCTATTAAAGCTAGCAAGCAAATTCCTGAGGGTAGTAATGATTCCGTTGATGGGCCCAGTTCTTTTGACACACTTGCTCATAAATATCAGGATATTAATAAGACGATTACCTCACTTGTCACTGAGAAGGTTCCATCAATTGTTGTTATGCCGCGACAACCTGCCCCCTTTGTTATTTCAACATTTTAAGGAGACGAATTGATTTTGAGTTGCTAGTATGCTTATATTTCCTTGTTTTGAAGCGAACTTTTTCAAAAAATTTGCAAATACCGCTTGGATCAAGTTAATACCATTGAAGAAGAAGCAGAAAAGGTTCTTAAAGAGATGGACAAGGTCAATGCGATGGACCTTTCGTCATTGAAGCATTCTCTTTATGGATTTTTTTAAAATGTTCGATTGTATAATTGTTCCCGATCTTCTTCTGCACAAAAAATGTCTAAAAAGTCACAGACACAATTGCTGATGGATGCTAACAATTGCCTTTCTAGTAGTACAATGAAGGAGAGTGAGAAGTTTAATGAGACTCAATCCCTTCAAAAGAAACTTGGAGAAATTGATTTAAAAGAAACCCAATTGAAAAAGAAGTTAGAAGTTTTGGATGCTGAGAAAAAAGACATCAAGTCCCTATTTTTCAAGCAAGAAAAAAGTTATTCAAATTGCAGGCTTATGTTTCGAGTCTTAAAAAAGAAAATCTCCACTATTGAAAGTTTACCAATCCAGAATGATGTTGATGTAGAGTACTTTGAGAAAATGAGAGAGCTACTAGAATCCAGTTATCAAAAGTTGATTGATTTCAAAGTTGCACCCTAGACTTTTTTTTTATTTCTTTATTTTTCATCGTGAATCAGATATTTTATTTATGAATAAATGGACTTCATTTTTCTTCTCGTCATTTTATTTTTTTATTGAGAATCAAGTCGACATTTTATTTTATTCTGTCAAAAATAAAAATAAATGTACATTTTTTTAAAAATAACTAAACTTGAAATAAAATTCCAAGCTGCCTACATACTCAAAATGGGATCAAATCAACTGTAATTCATGAATTTTTTTTAGGAGGGGAACCATTTACAATTTAAACTCATGCAGATCAGGAGTAACATGCAGTTTTAGGCTCGTGCGTTAAGGAGCATTTTTGTCTTCTCAAGAATAGTATCCCTTTAAGAATTTGTCATTGATAGGCCAAACTCTTAAACCGTCTTCGGCAACTAACTTGCAAGCATCATTTGACTAAATTTCTTGAATTGCATATGGCCCGTCCAACTTGGAAGTAAATTTATTCCCAGTTCAATATGTAGCGATAATTGGCCTTCTCACTGCAAGCACCAAGTCTCTTTTTTGAAAAGATCGAAGACGAACTTTCTTATTGAATGCTCTAGAGAGACAAGATTGATAACATTCCTGACGCTGTTGTGCTTCTAGTCTCCTCTCATCTAGTGCTTCTAATTTTTCAAGACGTAGACGATTATTTTCTTCATTAGTGAGACCTTCCTGAAGGGCAATCCTCAGAGATAGAATTTGGTGTTCAAGAGAAAGAACTGCTTCAATCCCATATACCAATGCATAAGGAGTAGCTTACGTAGATATTTGATAAGTAGTTCGATATGCCCATAGAGCTTCTCTAATTCTCTCATGCCAATCTCTTTTTGACTTAGCCACTACTTTCTTCAGCAAATTGCAAAGGGTTATATTAAATGCTTTTGCCAGACCATTTGCTAGTGCATTATACATAGAAGAATTGTGCTGCTTGAAACCAAACTTGTCACAAAGCTTATTCATCAAGCTATTGTAAAATAGTTTTTCGTTATCAGTGATGATGTAGTGCAACACACCATACCTGAATATAATATAAATGCAGATGAAGTCCACCACGGTTTCTTTTTTCACTTCTCTTAATTGCACATGTTCGGCCCATTTCGAGAAATAATCAGTGGCTGCTAGAATGTAGAAATAACCAGCCAAAAATTTTGTCATTGGTCTAATTACATCTAACCCTCATGCATCGAAGGGCTAAGAGGTGATAGTCGAATGAAGTGGTTCAGGCGGTTGATGTATGAAGTTAACGTGAAATTGACAAGGTTGACATCTTTTTGCGTACTCCATACAATCTTTGACCATGGTAGGCCAGTAATAAACAATCCTTTCGATTCGAGATGGAGTCTAGGGCCTGATTGATGAGCACCAGATATACCTGAATGAGCTTCTTCCAAGGCTTGCATTGCTTCAGCTTCACCTAAGTAACGGAGAAATAATCCTTCAAAAGAACGACGATAAAGCGTGTCTTTATAGTAGATAAATCGCGGAGCACGACGCTTTACATCAATTTTTTTGTGTGGATCATCAGGTAATTTTTCATGTTGCAAATAATCAACGTGTGGTTGTCGCCAGTCCTTTTTCTCAACTTCAAAGACTGAAATGACGTTGACATTTTTCTCATTGTTTTCTCTACTATCCAAAATTGGAGGGATTACCCATCTTTGGCATACTGGTACTTGCGCCTCTTGATCCAAAAATGAGAGAGTTGATGCAAGCTTTGCAAGTGCATCGGCCTGTCTATTCTCATTCATTGGCACGTGCTCTAGAGTGACACCGCCAAGCCATTCTGTTAGATGTGTTGCGTAATTCTGGTTTCCTTACATCATAAGTATTGAGAATTTAATTGATTATCAATTTTGAATCCCCGTATACTTTGAGCTGCAACTGCTTCGTGTCGACGGCCTTTTTCAGACCTAGAATCAGAGCTTGGTACTCGATCTCATTAATTGTATAACGATGCATGAGAGTGAAAGCGTACGGCAACACGTCTCATTCTGGCGTAATGAATACTATACCAGCTCCAGCACCATCTCGATGAGCTGTTCCATCAAAATACATCCTCCATGATGGCCGTATTTCAATGAATAGTATGTCTTCATCTGACAACTCTTCTAATAATTTCCAATCAGCAGGGATGGGATGATCCGCTAGGAAGTTAGCTAAGGCTTGTCCCTTAACAGCCTTTTGAGGCACATAAATGATTTCAAATTTTTGAAAAAAAATGGACCATCTAGCTAATCTGTCAGATAATACTGGTTTGCTCATGATGTATTTGATAGTATTGGCTTTAGATATTAGACGAACCGAATGTGCTTGAAAATAATGGCGTAACTTTTTAATGGAAAAGACCAATGCTAAGCACATCTTCTCGATTGGCAAGTAATTCAGCTCGTTAGGAGTCATTATCCTACTCAAGTAGTAAAGAGCATTCTCTTTTCTTTTGTCGCTTTTTTGAGCAAGGAGAGCCCCTATTGAGCGTTCTTGCGCAATAATATACAAGATGAGTGGTCGTTCAGGAATAGGAGTAGCCAAAACAGGAGATTCTTCCAAATAAGTCTTAATACTTTTGAAAGCATTGCTGCAAGACTCATCCTATGCCATTTGGAGCGGATTTCACGGAGATGATTACTCTTTTTCTTGCACCTCTTTCAAAGTGAGCCTTCTCCTTCCTTTTTCTTGGCTAGATTCAGCCTTTCCACCTTCTTTCACCCCTAGCTTAGCAGTAATCTTAACAGGCACAGCGACTACTGTCATTGATTCCTTGCTATCAGCCTTAGGTGTAGACTTGGCTATTTTACGGGTGTCATGTTTGCTCCCTCCTTTTCTGGGTTTTTGGATGAGCGATCATTGACCTCCATTTGCTGCAATACTAAGCTCCATGTCATGAGCACGAGTAGCCAATTCTTCAAAGGTCCTTGGCTTGATTCCTTGAAGAATATATCGTAAATCCCATTGCATACTTTGAATGTACATTTCGATTACAGAGGTCTCACTTAACCTATCTTTGCAGTTAAGGCTCAGACTTCTCCACCTGTTGATGTAGTCGATAACAGGTTCATTTTTCCACTTGTGAGAATTGATAAGCTCGATCATGCTAACGGTACGACAGGTGCTATAAAAGCGGTTGAGAAATTCTGGTTCCACGTGTTCTCAACTATCAATTGTACCGAATTTAAGGTCACAATGCCAATCGAAAGCATTGCCCTTGAGTGTCTGAACGAATTGTTTGACTAAAAGGACTCCGTCAGTACCAGCGTTGTTACACGTCTCCACAAAATGAGCAATGTGTTGCTTTGGATTACCTTTGCCATCAAATTGTTGGAACTTTGGTAGTTGATATTCGAAAGGCATCTTCATTTGAATGATTCTTCGAGTGTAAGGCTTAGCATAAGCAAGAGAAGATTTTGGTGCCTCCTTATACTTATCCTTGATGGCGCTTAAAATGACCTCCTTCAACTGGTCGACGGGAATAGAGCCATCGGCTGAAATTTACAAACTCTTTTGTTTTGCTTAGAGCTTGTTAGTAGTTTCAATTGCTTCTCGTGGTTTCGAAGGATTAGGAGTAACTTGACTTGAATCTCCCATACTTTCGATTTTATTCATCATAGATGCGATTTGAACATCGCGATCTTGCACAATTTTACAGAGTGCCTCTATAGTGTTTGTCAAGAGAGCTACCTGCTCTTCTATGGAAATAGCATTCGTTGTCATTACCAGCATGGCAACATCATCAACTAACTTAAGTTTTGACTGGAGAGTGTGAAGAGAAGATGAAGAATCTGAACTGCTTGAATCCGTTTCTTCTTCTCTCCCTGTGACATCTCAAAAAAAAATAATTAGATTAAATAAATAGATAAATAAATATAATAATAATAGCACTAATAAATTTTCGATTATAACCGTTACGTACATAAGTATAGCACTTAATTAAAAATTTAATACGAAACTACTGATAATTAATTATAAATAATAATAATAATAATAATAACAACAATAACAACAACAACAACATTTAAGTAATGTGTAATCGTTTGGGTTTAAAGTTTTTAAAAGCCTCCGTTGGGTTGGGTTAGCTTCAGTATATGAACATATGTATTAGATTAGGTTTGATGGTCTTAGTAAATTAAGCATACTTCTT
>JAULJZ010148686.1:0-10368 GCA_032270985.1 Heliamphora pulchella | reverse complement strand
CTTAAGGGGTATCGTCAATCCCGATCATCGGGACGTGGATTCCGTCAATAATTAATATTTGCCATATAAATAATACCACTATCTAACTCAACGAGAATATAGACCCATATAAGATCGAACCCTCTAATGAATCAAAATAACGAATATTAAATATACACAAATCAATAATTATTTCAGGATTAAGAGGATGAGCACTATTCATAATAATCTTGTGGTGTAAATTAATTTATATAGTCAGTAATCAGTACTAAATTAATTACCCCAAATGTCCCGTTCAATACACACAAAGTGTACTGAGACAGAGAGTCGGAACAATAGACGACGCTATAATATGTTCCCCGTAATCAAGACAGACCTACTAAAACTTTGTGCCAGAGTCGTACCAATGGTATGTCTATTTTTATCTAAACTGTAAACCTAAAACTTATATTCTGCAAGAACTTAAAATCTGGTCTTCTGTGTGTAAACCGTACTCTACACACCAGATTAAATACTATACAGAATATTGGACACCTATACATATCAAAGAAATGATACACATATATTACTTATAAAGATTCTCATAAAATAGAAAATTAATTTTATTAAAATTAAAATTAAATACTAAAAATATGATTTTCAATATACCAACCCTAACAATTTTATGCAGCTAAGTGTTAACCATCACCAAATTCCAAATCAATCGTTTCGCAATAAACCCTCCACATGGAGAAGTAATCAACACTAATAATTATCCAGAATTATCCCTAGAGAAGATTTGTACTAGCGATACTGCAATTAATCTGTCCGATAGGGAGAAAGGCCTTATAGCCAACACGTAGGGTTTAATTGCATCGTCTACAAACTGGTGATGGAGACCACGAGATTTATCTGTGAATAAATTCCCTCTCCTACTTAGATTTTTAAAATATTTTTTGAGATTATAAAAATTCGTTTAATTAAAATAAATTTATTAATTTCAAAAATCACACGATCTGAAAGAATCAAATATCTCTCCGTGTACATGATTTCAAATATTCTGATTTATCAAACAATCTTTTCGTATTTAAATGCGTAACAAATAAAATTTAATAAATGCACAGTTTTTTCTTTAGTTTTTCAGCTAAGGTAGTGATTAAATGTATTTATTTATTTTATTTTTCGTTTCATATTTTTTGAAAAATAATAATTTATTTCGATTAAACATTTTTTTATTTAATTAATTCAAAATTCAAAATTAATTCCCACGTTTTTCAAGATATCTGATTTTTTTAAAAAAAATCATCTTAAACGCGATATTTTGTAAAAAATAAAATATCTAAAGTTTTTTTATTTAATTAATTAATTAATTAAAATTTTTAATTTTATTTCTCATTACAAAATATTTTAATTAAAATCGAATATTTGAATTAATTAAATTAACATGATAAATAAAACAAATATTTATCATTCATGTAGTTAATATAAAAAATAAATTAAATATAAGATAAATATATTCCGATTTTATGATCGAATCGAAACTCTAATGAGTTTTAATTTTTTGCTCAAAAGGATAAGTTTCAAAAAAAATTTCTGAATCACCTGCTTTGTTTGGATAATCATGCTTGCTTCAGCCAACCAAACACGCCTGGGAAAGTGCCGAAGTGTGCTGCGAAATAACAACGCCTGTGTTGAATTTTGTGCTTCCCGGTTTAAAACATCAAAAGGTCGCCGCAGCCAATCCACTTCAAAAGTCGCTGCTAGCTTTTGAAAATAGTAGCCAATCAAACGCAGCCTGGAAAAAATGCTGCACCATTGTTTTGGAAACTGGTTTTGTGATTTTGCGAAAAAACTGCTGTTCGCCACTGTTTTGGAGATTGCTGTTATAAGTCACCGAAACAGTGTTGAATTGGATGCTACTGTTTTGTTGGAACCAGTGCACCGTTGGAAACCAGCGTAAAAACGCTGCACCATTGTTTTGGAATCTGGTTCTGTGGTTTTGCGAAAAAACTGCTGTGCGCCACTGTTTTGGAGATTGCTGTTATAAGTCCCCGAAACAGTGCTGAATTGGATGCTACTAATTTGTTGGAACCAGTGCACCGTTGGAAACCAGCGTTTGAAACCGCTACTTGCACCACTGTTGCTAAAAACTGTTGTGCACTACTGCTGGATGGAAAATTGCGCCGCTTTTGGCTGCTGCGTTTGGGAAAACCGGCGGTCTGTTTTGGCTTTTGCGCCGCTGCCTAAGGCAGCGTTTGGGGCGGCTGTTATGGAAAAACAGCTCCTTTTCCTTTTTTTTTATTTTATCCAGAAAAAAAAAATTTGGAGAGACAAAAAAAAATTGCAAAGCAATAAAAAAAAACCTCGGTTGCTGCCGCCAACCACCGCCGATTGCCGCCGCCTTCGTTCTTCCATACATGTTCTTATTTTTCTCTTTCTAATAAACTAGAAAAAAAATTAAAAAACATAAAATATTTTACATCAAAACCTATGTCCCGTAAGCTCACATTCGATCTAAAAAAAATTAATCTACCACGGTCAACTTCCGTGAATAAAAAATAATTAAATCATCATACATGCATTCAATTAAATATGAAAATAAATAATGATCATAAAATTGGGATTTAGAACGCCTGCAAAACAAAATTAGCAACAGTTCTAAAACTACCCGACCCCGATAACTGTAAACAAAAAATAAAACGGCTCTGATACCAATTGTTGGAGGCAATACTGCTAAAATCATTGTTTTTGCAAACGATTTTTGGTAAAAAATTAACTGAACGGGCAAACACCGAAACGGGATCCAGATAAAACTTTTGACGACGAACGATCAAAATAAAACTTGAGTAACCAAAGTTAATTTAGAATAATACCTTTTGTCGATCAATTCTTCAATTACGATTTGATTCCGAGTTGAAGCACCTGTCAGATCTTCTACCGTATTCTCTTATGCGATCCTCGAACATAGTGTGGGCTACGGACTATCGAGAACTCGTACCGGTAGAATTCAGATATCTTTCATCTTGAAAGACAAAATATGAAATATTATTATAAAATTAGTTCAGCCTACCTGCATATTTATAGGGTTACAGCAGGGACCTGAGGAGTAATTATGAGTAAAACTTCCAGTGGAACACAGATACCTACCAGCGGTTTCTGCAATTTTTATAAAACACTGAATTACAGTTCACACCACTAAAAAACTATAATTGCACTCTGACCCATAATCTCAAGACCTTCTTGCATTGAGCTCATGTTATTAAATGCTTACCATTTCTCCCCACGTTAAGATTTCTGATACCCGCCAATTAAATTTAATTACTGATAATTTAATTTAATCGGTATCTTGATATTTCTTAAACCCTTTCGCTTAACTTTTTTGACCGCCGGATAATTAAATCCACCTGCAGGGTTTGACCCGGTCAAAACTTATAAGCATCCTTAAGGGAGTATCGTCAAACCCGATTTATCAGGACGTGGATTCCGTCAATAATTAATATTTGCCAAATAAATAATACCGATATCCAACTCACCGAGAATATAGACCCATATAAGATCGCACCCTCTAATGAATCAAAATAACAATATTAAATATATATAAATCAATAATTATTTTAGAATTTAGAGGATAAACAATATTCATAATAATCTTGGGGTGTGAATTAATTTTTATAGTCAGTATAAAATTAATTACTTCAAATATCCCGTTCAATACACACAAAGTGTACTGACACAGAGAGTCAGAATAATAGCCAACACTATTATCTATTCCCCGTAACCAAGACAGGCCTACTAAAACTCTGTACCACAGTCGTACCGATGGTATGTCCATTTTCATCTAAACTGTGAACATAAAACTTATATTTTGCAAGAACCTAAAATTTGATCTTTTGTGTGTAAGTCATACTCTACACACCAGATTAAATACTATACAGAATATTGGACATCCATGTGTAACAAAAAAATAATACACATACATTGCTCATAAAGATTCTCATAAAATGAAAATTAATTTTATTAAAATAAAATTAAATATTAAAAATATAATTTTCAGTATACCAATCCTAACATCCCGGAGCCCATTCAGGTGATATTGAGCTCGCAGCGCTTTGGCCTGGGTTATAAGCCAACAAAAGAGGATTTGGAAGAGCCAAGGAAGGGATAAAAAGGAAAGAAGGTCAGATACTCTGGAACGTTGAACGGTTACTTCATCAAGGAAGCAGAGGATTTTCCTTGTGTTTCTTGGAACCATGGTTTGATGAGAAGACTAACCAGAGGCTGCCAGGTCTGGAGATCTTCTTCAGTCACAAATTATCTGATTCTAAGAAGGAGGAAGTCACCGAAGAGAAAAAGAGAAAGAAGATTTATGAGGAAGAAGACTGGGCAGACGAGCTGGATGGCATTAGCATGGGAGCTTTGTTTAGTGACCAGATGCCTCAGATCCATATAGCTGACCAGCACTGCTTGACGATGGACTTTGGTGTGCCAGCTGACTACACCAGGCTCATTGTGGGCACACCGTCAAAAGTTGTTAATAACTGGTCTTTAGAGTTTTATAGTTTTCATGATCCGAGTCTCGAGTCCGAGTCTAAGTTGTGTGAGTGTTTGCTTAATTCTGATAAGCTGGATATCAAGTCTGAGAGAACGTCTGTCTGTGCATCCTCTCCTTCTGTTGTTTTCAAGCTTGTAATCCCTTCCCTTTTTAACATCAATGAAATAAACGAGATTTCTAGTTAGTCTACTTTGCTTGATCTATTTTATACGCTTTTCGACAATTTTAAATTCGAAGGGGATGTCCCTAATGAAATAAAAGTTTTAATAAAAAGATAAGAAGAAATACGCGCTCAACCTATAATTGAAGACACTTTGTCAATTAATCTAGGTAATGAAACTAATCCACAAAATGTCCAAATCAGTTCCTCATTATCTTCGGTTGAACGTGAGCAAATAACAACTTTATTAAATGAATTCAAAGATATTTTTGCGTGGTCTTACAAGGATATACCCAGTATTGATCCCTAAATTGTGTTGGCCTAACAAGGCCTCAATAACCGATTTTGATGATAACAAACTTATGTATCTAATTGTGCAAATTGAGATTGTTTACAAGACATACATGATTAGCATAAACCAAGATACAAAATGGAAGCCATGACGCATAAATTCAAATCAAGATCTTTGGCGACAAATTTTTGTGGAATCAAGACATTGAAGGATTGAAAAATGAAGAACAAGTTGTAATTCTTTTATTTAGGATCCTTTGTACATTCATTTTCTCTTGAGATTTTGCTTTGAAGCTCATAGAAATTCTAAAATATGATAAAAATATTTTTTCAAAAGAAATCATGTTCAAAGCTTTTTGGAAAATGAAAAATCTAGATTTTCAATGATCCAGTCGACTGAGATATAAGGACCAGTCGACTGAACAGGCCACCCAAAATAAGTTTTCAGATTCACAAAAGTTCAATCGACCGAACCATGAGGTTCAGTTGACCGAAGCTTGGTTCAGTTGACCGAATGAGTTTCTTCAGTCGACTGAACAGTTCAAAATTCGAAATTTTCTGAAAAAGGCTAGTTTGACACTTCCTGATTTAGCCCAGCGGCTAGTTCGAATTGGAAGCCTATAAATAGAGGCCTAGACCCATTGTTTTTTTCACTCAATCCCTCTCAATCATTCTCTCACATACTACTCTTTAGCACTTCAATTCTATAACTTTTTCATACATACTTTTGAGAGAAATTTCATATTAGATTCTCATTGAGTTTCATTGTTCCATTTCTTGAGAAGTGAGTTAGAGTTTCATTATTGTACTTATTCGCTCATCCAAGGAGCATTCTTTGTACTCTTTTATTTCATTCTTCTTGTTGATTGGTGTTTGAGAAAGGTGATTCTCAAAAGAGGCTAATCCACCTATAAGGATTGTGTTGACTTGAGAAGGGTACATTCTCAAGAGAGGCTACTCTGCCTAAACTAAGGAGAGAGGCTCCTCCGCCTATTTGAAGGAGAGGTAGTGAAAATCCTCATAGCTGTTGGCTTGAGGCAACGACGTAGGCCTTTGTGCCGAACCTTGTAAAACTGTGGTGTTGATTTTCTCTTGCTTTATCCTTTTTGTTTATTATCTTGTTGTTTCTTGTTACACCACACACAAACACTTTTGTACTTGATTACTTATTCTTTATTCTTGTATTTGGTTTAACTAACAAAAAGCTAGAAGTTGTAAACTTAACTTTTATACTTGTAACAAAAGATTTTTGCATATTCAAATATTTGATTTACAAGAGTTATTTTGAGCATTGAGTCAAGCAATCAACAAGTTTTAACTTATACGCACATTTTTTATTCAAAAGAGTTTACAAATCCAATCTTGCACATCAATATTAGTCATATACTTTAAACAACATAAAGATACATTTGAAAGTTTTTCTTGCAAGCTAGACTTGAGTTTTAAATTGTTCAAAGAAGTTTAAGTATTACTTTCAAAAGTAGTTTAAGAATTAACATCTTTAGTTGTGCTTAAATCCTTTTTATTGTTCATTTAAAATATACTTGTGTTTAAAGTCATATAAAAAACATATTAACAAATATACAATTAAAATTGTTAAAATTATTAAAGTGATATATTTGAATAATAAAGAAGTTAAAACTTTATATACACTTGTTCTTAAACATTTCAACACAAAGTTTTTGCTTATAAGGTTAAAACAAATTTGCTTCTGATTTAAATAAAGTTATATTCTTGTGAACTAAAAATTATATACTTGTGTTTTGTTTTAATCTAAAATTTATATACCCAATTCATCCCCCTCTTGGGATCACACACGTAATATCAAATTGTTCAACACCTTATCCCTTTGTACCCTAAATCTAAATCAGTTAAGCAAAAATTGAGGAGAAGACGGCCAGAATGGGCACTAAAGATCAAGGAAGAAGTCACCAAGCAGATCAATGCTAGTTTCCTTATGGTAATTGAATATCCGAAGTGGGTGTCCAATATTGTACCCGTCTAGAAGACGAATGAACGTATCAGAGTTTGTGTGAATTTCTGGGATCTCAACAAGGCTAGTCCCAAAGACGATTTTCCACTGCCACAAATTGATATCTTGGTAGACAGTACAGTGGGACCTGCCCTCTTGTCATTCATGGATGTTTTCTCCTGGTACAATCAGATCCTAATAGACCCCAAAGACAGAGAGAAGATAACGTTCACTACACCTTGGGGCACCTACTGCTATTGTGTAATGCCATTTGGGTTAAAGATTGTAGGGGCAACTGATTAGAGGGCTCCAACCACCTTACTGCATGACATGATACACAAAGAAGCTGAGGTGTATGTAGATGACATGATTGTGAAGTCCAAATACCAAGGTGGCCATATCATATCATTGCAAAAATTCTTCAAGAGGATCAGAAAATACAAGATGAGGCTCAATCCACAAAATTGTTCCTTCGGAGTCACTGCCGAAAAAGTGCTCAAATTTATAATTACTCAATGAGGCATCGAAGTCGGCCCTCCCAAAATCAAGACAATCTTGGGAATGCCTCATCCAAAGACCGAGCAAGAAGTCAAAGGTTTTTTAGGCAAGATATAGTTTATCAGCCGGTTTATAGCCAAGCTGGCAACCACTTGCGAGCCATTGTTTCACTTGCTGAAGAAAGGGGTTAAATTCGAGTGGGACTAGAAATCTCAAGATGCCGATAGACCACTAATTCTTTATTTATTAGTAACTGATTCAACTATGTGGTGTATGCTGGCACAAGAAGGGAAAATCGTGATCGAGAAGATAGTCTACTATTTGAGCAAGAAGATGACCGGGTGAGAAGTGCGATACACACCGTTGGAGAACACATGCTGGGCTTTGGTATGAGCCTCCCGAAAGCTAAGGCATTACATGTTAGGTTTTACGGTAAATGTAATCTCTCGAATGGACCCGTTGAAATATTTGTTTGAGAAGCCGACACTGACAAGAAGACTAGTCCGTTGGTTGTTGTTGTTGTCAGAATTCGATCTCAAATATGTCACCAGAAAGTCTGTAAAAAGCATGCCATGGCAAAGTTTTTGGCATATCAACCGATTGAAGAAGATGAAGATGCTAAGTTTCAATTTCTCAATGAGCTCCTCATATGAGTCAGAGACAACAAATGGACTTTGTACTTTAACGGTGCATCCAACCAGTATGGCTTTGGAATAGGGCTTCTTTTGGCCACCCCTGATGAATCACATGTTCCCTTGTCTTTAAAGCTCAACTTTGAAGTTACTTACAACCAATCTGAGTATGAGCATGCTTAGTCGGGTTAGAGGCAGCCCTAGAATTGAAAGTCATCAGAGATTCGACAGACAAGCAAGAGGAGAATGTAAGGTCGAAGATGTAACGCTGATTCTCTACCATCAAGAACTTGAGAAGTTGATCCCCTACTTTGAATCAGTGGTTTTCACCCATGTCCCGAGACTACAAAATAAGTTCGCCAATGCTCTGGCTACCCTAGCGTCAATGATCGACATATTGTCTGGAGTTAGGATGAGACCACTAATAATTGAGCAGAAAATAAAGACAGCATATGAGATGATAGCAACAATCGAAGAAAGCATCGATGGCCTCCATTGGTACTTTGATATTCAGAACTTTATGGAGAAGGGAGAATATTTCAAGTTTGCCAGTAAAAAATACACAAGAGCAATAAGGAGATTATTTTCACAGTTTGTCATTTGCATGGAAAATTGCACAAATGAGGGCATTCTAGGGTCAACAAGTTATGTGTCAGCAGGGAAGAAGGCCAAAAATTGATGAAAGGAATGCATGCGGGCGTTTGCGAACCTCACATGAGTGGGAACATGTTAGCCAAGAAGATTCTGCAACAAGAGTATTTTTGGATGACAATGGAGACAGATTACATACAGTTCGTACGAAGGTGCCATAAGTGTCAGATCCACGCAAATCTTATACATGTTCCCTCATCTCAACTGTGTAGTTTGATGTTGCTGTGGCCGTTTTCAATATGGGAAATTGATGTGATTAACAGAATAACTCCTAAGGCCTCGAACGGCACGAATTCATTCTGGTAGCCATTGACTATTTTACCAAGTGGGTGGAAACCGCCTCTTACTCGATGCTGAAAGCCTCTCACGTCGCTAAGTTCATCAAGCAGAATATCATTTGCCGATACATAGTTCCCCACGAGGTTGTCTCAGATAATGGTTTGCACTTCTAAGGTGAGGTCTTAGATCTTTTTGAGGAATATCGAATAGTGGCCCACTAGTCATCACCATATCGGCCACAGACCAGTGGGGCAGTTGAAGCGACAAATAAGAACGTTAAGAAAATTCTATAAAAGATGATCAGCTCACATAAAAATTGGCTGAAGCATTTACCGTTTGCATTGTGGAGGTATAGAACATCAATTAGAGTTCAACAGGAACCACACCTCACTCTTTAGTGTATAGAATGGAATTCGTGCTTGTTGGAGGCAAGACTGCCAAAATCTTTGATTTTACAAACTATTAACGAAAAAAATTAACTGAACGGGCAATCGCCAAAACGGGCACCAGATAAAACTTTTGATGACGAACGATCAAAATAAAATTAGTGCATCCGAAGTTAATTTAGAAGAATACCTTTTTACTGGTAGAATCTTCAATTATGATTTGAATCCGAGTTGAAGTTCTTATCAGATCTTCTACTGTATTCCCTTATGCGATTCCCAAATATAGTGTGGGCTATAATCTTCCGAGAACTCGTACTGATAGAACTAAGATAGCTTTGGTTTTAGAAGACAAGTAATGAAACTGGTTCAGCCTACCCGCATATATATAGGGCTACAGCAGGGACAGGGACTTGAGGAGTAATTATGAGTAAGACTTTCAGTGGAACATAGACACGTATCAGCAGTTTCTGCAATTAAGAAAGCCTCATAACGGTATCTACAATTATGAAAAACCAGCAGTGACTTTTGTAATTTCTATAAAACACTGAATTACAGTTCACACCACTAAAGAACTATAATTGCACTCTGACCCATAATCTCATGACCATATAGCATTGAGCTCCTGTTATTAAATGCTTACCATTTTTTCCCACGTTAAGATTCTCGATACCTGGCAATTAAGTTTAATTATTGACAATTTAATTTAATTGGCATCTTAAATTTTCTTAAGTCCTTCCACTTAACTTATTTGACCGCCTGATAATTAAATCCACCTACAGGGTTTGGCCCAATCAAAACTTATGAGCATTCTTAAGGGGGTATTATCAATCCTGATCTTTCGGGACGTGAATTCCGTCGATAATTAATATTTGCAATATAAATAATACCGCTATTCAACTCACCAGAAATATTGACCCATATAAGATCGCACCCTCTAATGAATCAAAACAACGAATATTAAATATACGCAAATCAATAATTATTTCAGG
>JAULJZ010148675.1:0-10368 GCA_032270985.1 Heliamphora pulchella | reverse complement strand
GATCAATTCATATAGTCAGTATAGAATCGATCATCCCGTTGATCCCGCTCAATATACTCCAAGTGTACTAACACATCAAGCTCGAACATCGAATTTCCAAAACCTAAATTCGATTCGTTCGACCTAACCAAGACCAACTACTATAACGATGTACTACAATCGTACTATTGGATTGTCCGGGTCCATTACGATTGTGAGCCTACCTGTATAATCTGTCAGAACTTTTGACCCGATCTTCCGTGCAACACGCACCAAGTCAAATACTGGATAGAATATACGGACTATGCATTCATACATTACAAATGTAAATATGAAACCATAAATGAAAAACCATCTCACATTCTTCTCATTAATATGCCAGAGATCCAGAATAAAATACATGTGATTATGACTTTTCAGTATACATTCCCAACACATAATTCCTCGAGGCCAAAGAGGAAAACATGAGATTGTGGATCCCATAGCTGTGCAGCAGCCCCCAGCAGTGGCTCATCAATCTTGACAACCCTCAGAGAGAATAAGGAGTTGATACCAAACGATGCAAAGTTATGACGCTCAATGGCTGAAAACTCTTCTAACATGTAGAGAGCGAACTATAAAAGGAGGCCATTATGCTGAAAGAGACGAGGAGTGAGAGTCCCCAATCCACCTTTTATAAGGTATGAAGATGCTGGACACTAGAAGGCTCTGAAAAGCCCAAGATTCTCGCGATCGCAACCTTTAGAGGTCACGACCACAACCTCCAAGGCACAACCGCAACCTTCCGTACATGGCCGCAAACGTTGTCTCTACGCGACCGCATTCTTCCCCTTGTACTTCCTTGGGATGGTAAAGTCCAAACCATGTGCCCACAACCTTTGAAGGTTACAGGTGTCCCTTTTTTTAACACCTTTTTATACCTCTTGCTGCCCGTTGTTTCCTTTCTACAGTTTGTTTAAAATTTTGTTGTTTTCAGACAAGACATTCATTTTGTTAAAAGATAAAAGTAAAATTCTTGTAAAGACTAGCCTTTAACTCGGGACTTGTGACATGCATTGTACAAACTAAGATAGTTTAAGCAATAATAAAGATAAAGGCAAGATCGTATGAATAGAAAAGTAAAAGGCTCGAAGGCCCAAGTGTATCTGAAAAGTGTAGGGGCACCCTAGCCCTTCATTAAATGAAACTAGGGCACGCAAGCCTGAAAAGATGAATGTATCAAAAATGTGAAATAAAAGTTAGTAAAATCAAGGGGAGAGGGAATCTCTCATCTCTCTTTATCGCTTCTAGTAGACCCAACGGGAAGGAGGTGGGATAGAGGGCCTAGCATCTGAAGGGTTGGCATAAGACGAGATGAATATCTCCTCCAGATCATCTCCGTCATCATCATCGTCGCTGCCAGAAGAGGATACGACTCTGGAATGACTCCAGGCCGATGAAACTGATCCAAGAGCATAGGGAGACTGGGAGGAGGCACGAGACCCTCGACCTCACACGATACCTCGAATTAGGGCCCGCAATTATAATAAAGATGAAAGGATAAGTACATGAATGGAATGCAAAAAAGGGATTAAATGGTGAAAGAAATTAGAAAGTACTCACTATAGCTTCAGGCGCAAAAGAAACATCGGCTGCCCGAAGAGAAGCATCCTACTGGCGAACCAACACCCTCAAGCCAGATACGAGGAGAAGCTGACGATCGACCCATGCCTGGTCAACCTGCAATAAGAAAACAAGAGTCGAGCAAACTAAACAAGGAAAAGTCAAGAAAGAAATGAAAGGACAAAAATAAACCCAGGAAATGTCATCTCTGAACTCTGGGGTCAGTGGAATAAGAGTAGGAAGGTAGAAAGAAAGACCCGCCACAAAGACAGTAATGTCCAATGGACTCTATACACCCGTTGCTCCTGCGCTGGCTGCTCTAGCTGCTCTCGTTCCTAATCCGGCAGCTCTCGTTCTTGCTCCGACAGCTCCTACTTCTACTCTTGCTGCAGCTGCTACCACCGATGTTCCTGCTCGCCTCGTGGCTCTGTCCAATCCGACCGGGGGAACCTCTACAACCACTGTACGAGGACTTATCGACCCCATCAAGTGTCCCCTCACCCATATCGTGTAGTCTCATGCGGGCACCAGCAATGTAGAGGTATGAGTGCCAACCATCTCTAGCATCACATCTAGATCGCTCATGATGTCCGTCTGACGCAAGCGAGCAGGAGGGGCCATTTGGAATACAAAAGTGATCAATGATGAGGGACTAGCGGACTACTCTCTTCCCGAGGTACCACTCCCGGTAGAAGGGGCCCTCCAGTAAGATCCGCATCGAAGAAATATCACGACTGTATATCAGATATGTGCCAGCTCTCTCCTTTAACCCCTGCTAGATACCTCACTGCACCTACAAAAGAAGAAAGATATCCAATAAGAACAAAAAATAGTGGCAGTGACTGAACAGTAATAGTGACAGAATAAGTGCCAGTAACAGAATAGAGAGCGATGACAGAACAAAAAGATGTAACAGAACAGAGAGCAGTGATAAGAATAGAGAATAGAAGCTATACGTGGTCAGGGGTCAACCGGTTTAAAAAAAGTCAAAATCTATCAAGGTTCTTCTTCCTGGCTTCATCCACCAAGCAACACAGGGAATCATCAGAGGGTCCTCATGGGAGTTCGTCAGGACGTGAATCCCGAGGAGCTCATAGCTCCACCGCTACAAAAAGAAAGGGCTAAAAAAAGGGCAAATAATAGATATATGAACAGATGAAAGTGCAAAAAGACATAAATAGTGGTATACCTCCCAAATCCTCTAGTACCCCACAATAATGAGCTCCTGGAGAATCCGTGTCATGGCCCTTATGAGTACTATTTTAGAAAGTACTCACTAATGCACTAGGCATCCTAAGTTCAGAAGGCGTCTTAGGTTTTCTCAAGCTCTAGTGATCTAGGCACCTCAAGCCCTAGTGCGCTAGTAGAATCTCTATTAAAACCTCAGTCATATGCGAAGCGTTATCTAGATCCAGAGTTAGTTAGACGATCCTTAGGTTTGTTAAGCCCTGCTCCTCAGGCACCCAAGCCTTGCTTCCTAGTCACCCTAAACCCTAGGGCGCTAGGAAAAGCTCTATCAAAACCCTAGTCAAACGAGAAGAGTTGTCTAGATTCTAAGTTCGTAAGACAATCCTTAGGTTTATTAAGCCCTACTCCTCAGGTACCCAAGCCCTGCTTCCTAGGCACCCCAAGCCCTAGTGCGCTAGGCAAATCTCTATCAAAACTCTAGTCATATGCGAAACATTGTCTGGGTCCTCAATTCGTGAGACGATCCTTAGGTTTGTTAAGCCCTGCTCCTCAGGCACCTAAGCCCTAGTTCTCAGGCACCTAAGCCCTAGTGAGCTAGGCATCCTACGTTTCAAACCTTGCTTCTCAGGCACCTAAGCCCTGCTTCTCAGTCACCTAAGCACTTCTTCTCGGCCACCTAAGCCTTGCTCGTCAGGCACCCTAAGCCTTGCTCCTCAATCACCTAAGCCCTAGTGCGCTAGGCATCCTTTGTTCTAAGCCTTACTCCTCAAGCACCCTAAGCCCTGCTCCCCAGGAACCTATGTTTTAAGATCTGCTTCCCAGGCACCCGTGTTTTAAACCCTAGTATCTGGGTGTTTTGTTCAAAACTTCGGTCATCTAGGTATTCCGTTAGATCCTTACTCCAATGTCCAAGTCCATTGTTTTGGGTTTCTAGTTCTGACTTTTATATGATGTGGTTGAATTGCCTTTGTGTTTGTTACAAGTTTTAAAGTCCTATTTTGTTATCAAGTTTTAATTGCATATTGAATATGTTATAACAAGTTAACTGGGGCATTGTTTTAAGTTTCGATTCTTTAATCACATTCATTTATCAAGTACCTGGGAAACCCATACATACATTTTCTGTTCGACGATGGAACTACAAGCATGCTTCAACATTATGAATTGAAAAGAAGAAAAGAAAACCTACCATGTGATTATGGCGAGAGAGATGGACATCAGGCTTGCGGAGAAGAAGGTCAATAGCTACATTAGCAACTAGAGGCTCGTACCTCCTCATCCTGCTCTGCATCAGACGGTGTGGTACTGGGGAATACTGCAGAGGGTCGAATGGGGCTGGAATGCCCTCGCCATCATGAGGATTTAGAAAGCCCGCTATCTCCACCTCGGCAGCCGCCTGATCTGCCGCTACCTGTACTGCTGTCGCTGCCCCTGCTGCTGTCTACGATCCTCAATGGCTCAAAGTAAAGGCCGCTCGGCCTCAGTCGCCAATACATCCATTGCCCCTATAGAAGTGGAGGGCTGAGAGTCGGATATCCCACCAATGGGTACACTGGAGCCGGCACCACCAATAGCACCTATGGAAGTGCTATCGGAAGCAGAGGGCGCCCGCCGTGCTCCGAAGTTATCATCATTGTGTCTGTGGCTTGGCATAAGGAGGAAATAACTTGAAAGCCGAAGGAGATCGTGGAAACCATGAGAGAACTTGAAGGGAATGAGAGGTTAGAGAGAGAGAGCATTAGGCACAACTAAGACTACCTCGCGTAGTCTAGAGAGCCTTTATGGCGTTTGGATGTTGCAGTCACAACATCAGGTGTTGGCGACTGTAAGGCTTGCAAAATGTTTCTTTGCGACCGCAAGGTTTATTCAAAATGATGCTAGCACCGCAACTTGCCCCAACCGTCATGTCACGGCCTTGAGCTCTAGACCTTGTGACCACAACATTTCAATGTTGCGGGCATGCTATTTCTTATCATGATTGCAGTTTATGTGCTTTTAATACCCTTATGATGTGTTTGTTTCTTTGTTTTTGAGATTTAAAAATAATTTTAAAGTCTTGACTTGAATTTTTAATTATTTTTTTCCGTTCTCATCCAAATTTTTAGATCTTGATTCAACCTATTAATTTACGGTTTTCTCCAGATAAAAAAGTTTTAAAGTCTTGACTCGGCTTTTTGATTATTTTTTTATCCTATTCCCGTCCAAATTTTTAGGTCTTGATTCTTCCTATTAATTAGAGATTTTTTTCAGATAAAAATGATTTTAAAATCTTGACATGATTATTTAATTATTTTTAATCCCGTTCTCGTCTAAATTTTTAGGTTTTGAATCGACCTATTAATTTGTGATTTTTTCTCCCGATAAAAATAGTTTTAAAGTCTTGACTTGAATTTTTAATTATTTTTTATCCTGTTCTTGTCCAAATTTTTAGTATTTGACTCGACCTATTAATTTGTAATTTTCTCCTAATGAAAAAAGTTTGAAAGTCTTGGTTCGACTTTTTAATTATTGTTTATTCTGTTCTCATCCAAATTTTTAAATCATGACTCGACCTATTAATTTGTGATTTTCTCCAAATAAAAATAGTTTTAAAATCTTGACTCGACTTTTTAATTATTTTTTATCATGTTCTCGTCCAAATTTTTAGATCTTGACTCGACCTATTAATTTGTGTTTTTTTACCGATAAAAAAAATTTTAAAATCCTGAGTCGACTTTACATTATTTTTTATCCAGTTCTTATTCAAATTTGTAGATTTTGATTCAACCAATTAATTTGTAGTTTTCTTCCGATAAAAATAGTTTAAAATTTTAACTCGACTTTTTAATATTTTTTTATTATGTTCCCGTCCAAATTTTTAGATTTTAACCCGACCTATTAATTTGTGATTTTCTTCCCATAAAATTAGTTTTAAAGTCTTGACTCGTCTTTTTAATTCTTTTTATCCCGTTCTCGTTTAAATTCTTAGGACTTGACACGACCTATTAATTTGTGATTTTCTCTCAATAAAAATGATTTTAAAATTTTGACTCACCTTTTTAATTAGTTTTTATCCCGTTCACGTCCAAATTCTTAGGTCTTGACTCGATATATTAATTTAAGATTTTCTCCCGATAAAAATAGTTTTAAAATCTTGACTCGATTTTTTAATTATTTTGTATCCCGTTCTCGCCCAAATTTTTAGGTCGAGTTAGGTCTTGACTCGACCCATCATTTTATGATTTTCTCTAGATAAAAATAGTTGTAAAGTCTTGACTCGACTTGTTAATTATTTTTTATCACGTTTCCATCCAAATTTTTAAGTTTTGACTCGACTTACTAATTTATGGTTTTCTCTCGATAAAAATAGTTTTAAAGTCGTCACTCTACTTTTTAATTTTTTTTAATCCTGCTCCCGTTCAAATTTTTAGATCTTGACTCGACTTATTAATTTGTGCTTTTCTCCGGATAAAAATAGTTTTAAATTTTTGAGTTGACTTTTTAATTGTTTTTTATCCCGTTCTCATCTAATTTTTTAAGGCATGACTCGACATATTAATTTGTGGTTTTCTCCTGATAAAAGTAATTTTAAAGTCTTGAGTCGACTTTTTGATTATTTTTTATCCCGTTTCTATCTAAATTTTTAGGTCTTGACTCGACCTATTAATTTGTGATTTTCTCTCGATAAAAATAATTTTAAAATCTTGACTCGATTTTTTAATTATTTTTTTATCCCGTTCTCGTCCAAATTTTTAGGCCCTAATTTGACTTATTAATTTGTGATTTTCTTCCAATAAGAATAATTTTAAAATCTTGAGTTGACTTTTTAATTATTTTTTTATCCTTTTCTCGTCCAAATTTTTATGTCTTCACTCGACTTATTAATTTTTGATTTTCTCCCAATAAAAATAGTTTTAAAGCATTGACTGGACTTTTTAACTATTTTTTATCTGGTACTTGTCCAAATTTTTAGGTCTTGACTCGACCTATTAATTTGTGTTGCTTTCCCAATCAAGATAATTTATAGGATCTTGACTTGATACTTTTAATTATTTTATATCCAGTGGAATTTCTTAGATCTTGGCTCGATCTTTGAATTGGTTTTTGTTTATGATCCTTTGGGTTTTGACTCGACCTTTAGGGTATCTTTTGACCTACTACTATTTGCATCATGTTTTGCATCATGCATCTTTTCCATTTGCGCCGAAACTATGTTTTGGTATGATCCCGAGCAAAAGGGTATGTAAGCAACACGATAAAAATTTGAGTACGACAATCATCATATGAATGGTTGTGTGTTTTTTAGCCTAAGATTGACAGCTCAGTCAAATGCATGTTGTCTTTCGGTCTTTGACATAAGTCGCATCACGCGTTGCTGCGCAATTTGTGTCAAAGATGAGGGGCAACTGTATACACTCCAATTTGACCCCGCTGAACCTTAGATTTATATGGGTGAATACAAAGATGAAAACCAAGTGGATAAAGTGCAATGTTTTTAAACAATCATTGGAAAATGATTCAAATTCAATACTTTATGAAATCGAACCACAAGATCACAGCTTTTGAACCTTGAGGCCACAATCTTTTGAGCATTGCGGCCTAATTGTTCACTAGCCATAATAGTTGCACCCGCAACCTTTGAAACTTGCGCCCGTAAGCATGATTGTCACAACCGTAACATGAAACCCTTCGAAACCCTAAAAAACCTCACGATCGCCACCTTCAACCTCACAGTCGCAACCTTCAAAGGTCGCAGCCGCAACCATATTCCGAGCCTTGAACATGTACCCATCTCATTGGGTGGCATTTTCTTTATAAACGTAGCTTTGGTACGATTTTGAGAGGATGATGGAAAGTACACCAACACTCAGCTACATTATTGACTCACAGGCCAACTCATACTACTATCCTTCCCTCCCGAAGTATTGGAATTAGGACTTTCTCAGCAATTAAAGAGATGATCACTACATACCATGACATTTAGGATTCATTTGGAATGCCACGCTATAGGTACTCCTATTGTAACCCCAACACTTTCCTCTTCCCATTTTCTACCCCCGTGGAGAGGTCGAGTTAAAATATGAATTTTAATTTACGAATTGCATGCTTTTCCCTTTTCATTTGTTATCACCAGGTTCTAATTACCTTATTCACATGCTTAATGGTTGATTTTGATTAGTTACATTGATAGCATGCTCAATTCTAATATCTTTAGCTAGTATTGAACTATTCATGCTTTCATAGTAATTTTGATCAAAATAGGCTTAATCGAATTCTGTTCTTTCGTTTTGTTTTATATTGTAGATACATCGTACATTCACACCCAACACACTATTTCTTAAAATTTTGTAAAAAAAGTGCCTACATTCCTTGCAGTCGCAATAATTAATGTTACGAGCGTGACATTATGGCACTAACATTCTCATGGTTGCAACATTGAAACTTGTGCCTGTACACTTTACCCTCATTTCCCTTGCGACCGCAAAATTCAAATGTTATGGCCACAACCTTTTGCCATGTCCAGTAACCAAATTTTGCTATTACAGTATTCTGTTGATAGTCTGTCATGTTCAGTATGTAATATATATTGTGGTTTTAGCATGATTGAATCTTTAGGATTGTTTTTCCTTTGTTTAAACCTGTGTTACGTTTACAATGCATCATTAGTGTTATTTAACCGGATTAGGGTTTGTTAGCTTCTTTTAATGATTTTATTTTTGTTCATCCATTGCGATTTTCATCATGTATCCCTTAATATAGATTTTGCATGTTTATGATAAAGGATTCCGTCTTTTCATGTTTTTATCTTTCTTTGGCATGTGTTTTATATGCCTATGCTATGCTATTTTTACTACTTGATTTTGATTGTTTCCTCTTTACCTCCACTTTCTGTATTTGCATGCATTTGAGAAATCTATTTAAGAACCAATGATAATTAGTAGAGGCCAATCTCACGATTGGGTGAACGGGGTGCCTAACACCTTCCTCAATTCGTACCTTAACCCCCGAACCCTTGTTTTCTGTAGTTAGTGTTTTAAAGGTGTTAAAAGTTTTTAAGGTGTTAAAAGTTTTCAAATAACTCTTAAGTTCCCTATTTTTTCCAAATATCTAAAATCCCAACACCATAGGTGTTAGGTCACTAGGGTTTCGAATCAAATTAGGGTTCCTAACCTTTTAGTGATCTAAGACTGTATGGGTTCACCATCGCTAATACTAGGATTTAGAACCAGGTTCTTACAATTTTCCCCCCTTAAAATAAATTTTGTCCTCAAAATTTTGTCTCGTACTTCTTCGTGTGAAAGGTTGTGGGATGGTTTACTTGCATTATGTCTCCTCATCCTCAAGTTAGCTTTCTCACTTCCGTGGTACTGCCATAAAGCTTCTATCAACAAAATTGCTTTTCTTTCGAAGTACCTTCTTTCGAATCTTTACTGAGCTCTCTTCGAAGTTGCGTCCTTATCCACTCGAGTTGTTCCCGATTGAGGGTGTGGATGGGGTCGGGCTTATACTTTTAGCAACCTTGGATAATGGTTATTTTGTCTTGCTAGAATCTTAGACTGACTGCTACAACAACTTTTAAAGACCAGGTCGCATACCTATGATGTGGGCGTTACTGACTAGCGTTAGCTCAATAGCCTTTTCCTATGAGTGTACCCTTCTCTCGTAATAATGCAACAAGACTAAACTAACGTATATCCCAGAGTTTACGAATACGAGCGTACCTCCAATTATCGATAAAACTTCTTTTCTCCCCCGTAAAGTGCGAACACTCCGTCCATTTTGCTTTATTGATTGGGCTACATCATCCCTTTTCAAACCACTCCTTCTTGGTTGAAATTGTCATGTTTGATCTTCGTAGTCCTGTCTTTGTCAACGGTTGTTGTAGTTCCTTCCCCTTGCTAGTGGGATTCTAAACATTTTTTGTCTAGGCTTGTTGTAGTTAAAACAGATTATTGAGTTTGTCTCCCTTTTTCCTAGTTGTTCCTTTTTACCATCTTGTGGGTAAGTGTAACACCCCAGTCCGGACCCTAGTAGTAACCACCTAGAATGTAACAACCCAACCCAGATCCTAGTTGTAACAGCCCGGACTGTAACTACTCGCGGAACGATCTAAGCCCAAATCCTAATATTAGCGACGGACAGATAATGAGAACCTATGTCGCTACATAAACAAGAGAAACCCTAATTAGCTCGAGAAACCCAAAGTGACACGAAACCTTAATTTTAACCTGAAAATCCTAAAAGAGACCAAATACTCATAGGCAAAGCCCTAACACTTAGAAAAGTCTCAGAACAGCTTAAATTAAGTAAATAACATAAAATATTAAATCAAAAATCAAAAATTTTCATAATTAAGGTAAAATGACCATTTTACCCCTAATACAGCAAAAAGTCCTAAAAATTCAAAATTTGACACATGAACACCCAAAATTAGATATTTATAGACAATTAATTAATAAACTATAAAATAACAACAAAAATGACCAAAATTCCCTTGCATGGCCGACCACCTAGGAATTTGTGTCCAAAAAGCTACTTTTTGCCTTTTTAAGCTTAAAAATGAGAAAAGATGTTTAAATTAAGTATTATTTTGATCCAATACTTTTTATACAAGTAATA
>JAULJZ010148654.1:0-10370 GCA_032270985.1 Heliamphora pulchella | reverse complement strand
ATACAGATAAATTTATCTGTGTACTTGATACATGTTTTAAAAATGCACAGACAAATTTATCTATATAAAAAATACAGATAAATTTATCTGTCTTGCATAAAATAAAACGACAGATAAATTTATCTGTATGCATTACATATAAATTTATCTGTTTACAGATATATTTATCTGCTTGTGTTAAATTTATCTATATTGTAGCCGATTGGACCTCGCGCATTAAAATTTTTTATTGGTGTTCCTTGCACGTTAAAACTTATTTTTTTGGACTTTTAGCTAAAAGCCCCTTCTTTTATTCTGCATAGTTTTTAATCTGGTGTATAGAGTTCGACTTATACACGAAAGACCAGATTAAAGGTTCTTGTGAAATATAAGTTTTTGGTTCACAGTTTATATGGAATCGGACAAATCATCGGTACGACTGTAGTGCATAGTTTTAATAAACCTGTTTTGGTTACGGAAAACAAATAATAGCGTCGCCTATTGTTTCGACTCGCTGTGCTAGTACACTTTGTGTGTATTGAACATGACCACGTTGGGATAATTAATTTTATACTGACTATGTAAATTATTTCACACCACAAGGTTATTATGAGTGCTTATACTCTTAATCTCGAAATAATTAATTATTTACGTATGTTTAATATTTTTTATTTTGATTCGTTAAATGGTACGATTTTTATGGGTCTATAATTCCGGTGAGTTGGATAATGATATTAATTATATGGTAAATATTAATTATTAACGAAATTTACATCCTAAAAAATCGAGATTGACGATACTCTTTTAAAGAAACTTATAAGTTCTGACCGAGCCAAATCTTGCAGGTTAATTTAATTATTCGGCAGTCAAATAAGTTAAGCAGAAGATCTTAAGAAATTTATTTAAGAAATCAATTAAATATAATTATTAGTAATTTAATTTAATCGATGGATATTAGAAATCTTAACATGGAAAGAATAAATAAGCATTTAATAACAGGAGCTCGAATATTCGATTTTGATAATACGGCTGGGAGTGCAATTATAATTCTTTAATGGAATGAATTATAATTAATATTTTTATGAAATTGCTTTTGTGTTGAGGTAAGTTTTCATAATTTCATTGGGAGCTCAAGTCATATTTACTCCACATGTCTATGCTGTAACCTATTTATATGCTGTTATGCAGCCCTAGCCACCATATACGTTATAATACAGATAGGGTTTTCACGTATTCCTTTGGTGATTAGAAAGGGTTGTGAAGAACAAGTTCAAGGTAGCCCACACTATAGACGCGTTCGGGAATACAGCTAAAAGGTTGAATTTGGAGTTTTAACTTGAAGTTTACAACCACGAACGATTCTAGACTAAAAGTTGTTACAGCAACTAAAATCAATTCTACCAGATTTCGTAAGGTATAATTCTAACCAAACTTCAGGAGTATATACCAAGTTTATTTTTGATCATTTGGCATCAAAAAGTTTTAATCTGAAGTCGATTTTGGCATTTGCCCGCCTAATTTTTTTTGGGCTTAAATTATGTTCATAATGAATCAATCTTAGCTGTTTTTGCCTCAAACAATTTTGGGCCAGGCTCATGGGCTGCCTGAGCCCAACACTGTACAAGCCCGGTTCGAGCCCAAGCTCGCCTGAGCTTGAGTACCTTAGGACTGGGCCTTTCCCTTGGAGCCCGCAGTTCGAGCCCATCCCAGGCATGAACGTCTTTTTTAATTGGTTGAAGTGTTCAACCTTTGTGTATTATAAATATTAGTTTATAACTTAATTTACAAATTAATATATAATAAATAATAACAAAGTAATATGTAATAACTAATAATATAATAAGCTAATAGCTTATAATAATTAATAGTAATAATAACTTATAACTAATAATATAATAAGTTAATAACTTATAATAACTAATGGTAATAATGACTTATAAGTAATAATAACATAGAATTACTCATAAACTAAGAACTTATAACTTATAAACTGATAACTAATAATTTATAAATTACAAAATATATAAACTTTATTTTATATTTTATAATAACTAATAACTTATAAATAATAAACTAATAATTAATAATTAATAACTTAAAAATAATAATAACTTATAAACTAATAACTATTAACTTATAAATTATAAATAAACTTTAGTTTATAATAAGTTAATAACCAATAAGTAATAAGTAATAACTTATAAGTTATAAATAATAATAACTTTTAATAACTTATAGCGTTTATAATAAGTTGATAACTGATAAGTAATAACATAAAAGTTATAAATAATAATAATTTTTAATAATGTATAAGTAATAATAACTAATAAATTAAAGCAATAAACTAATAAGTAAGTTATAAACTAAATACAATATAAAAAACAAAAAATAATTTTTTTTTTCAAAAATCTCGCTTCTTGGCCAGCCTATGGCCCAACTTGAGGCTCAAGCCTAGGCCGTATACCCCTAGGGTTGGGCATGGGTCTACTCCTCCTAAAAAACCTAGCCCGGCTCAGTCCAAAAATTGGCAGAAGTCCATCGGGCTTGGACCCAGCTTGGACAGACAGAGAAGAGGTCCGGCTAGTCCAAAATCACACATTTATCTAATAGTGCCTCCGTGCACAACTAATTCACTAGTATACAAAGAGAGCTCATCAGGGTGAACGCCAGAGTGATATCTAGGGACATGGAGAAAACGAAGAAATGGAGTGATGAGAAACCCAAAAGGTAAACCAAGAGAGGATTTATCGCCGACAACCCGCATAAGGGCAAAGAACATAACAAGGCAGATATCAACGAACTTGCGATTGGAAATTGCCCACATCAGAAAGCCTTGTGGCTGGGAAATCTCAGAAGTATGTCCTTTAGGGGTAGTATTTGCACAAAGGATGAGATTGAGAAGTTTATAATCAGATGTTAGGTTCCGTTGAGGAATCAATACCCCAGCAACCCATGAACAAGAAGTGCCACAAAGGGCGGAGGTAGTCGGTCCATAATCAAACGCTTCCTTGCAAAAGAAAGAGAAATGGGGAAAGATGGAATCAATAGGCCTAGACTTAAGTCCTAGCTAAGAGGCGATAGTATCAAGAGTTATCGTGAAAACAACCACGCGAACATGCCTAGAAAAGGTTTCAATCTCGGATGACTGCTCAATAAGAGAGTTATAGAACTCTCATACTAGAGAGACATTCACAGAAAGAGAGGAATTCAAGGACAAAATAGAATCCCACTTAAGAGCGAGAAAAGAGGCAATGATAGGGTGATCTGGGAAGTCCCGAAGGACAACACTACGTTCTAGAAGAACCAGTCATTTGGCAAAAGATTCGAGAAAAGATTTGAGAGAAGCTTTAGACTTAAAACAACGCGAGAGTTCGGATATATTCCCGGGGAAGTGGATTTTGCTCTATACTTTGGAGGCATGATGCTTAGGGCTATAGAACTAAAACATAAGAGATTCAAGAAAACACCCCAGACAAACCCATAGAGCGAGAACGAACAAAAGACACCAACAAGAAGAGGACGAAAAGAACAATGAAAAGAAAGAGAATAAAAAAAAACAAAAAAGCAAGCATAAGAAAAAAAAAAGAAGTATCTAAAGAAACATATAAGACATATATAGAGAAAGAAACAAAAAAAATCTAACCTTAAGCATAAACGCAAGGAAGAAACGAAAAAAAAAGAGAAGAAGAGAAAACTTACAAGCTTGCGAAGATCACAAGAAGTTCCATGCACAAAAGCTTCGAGCTTTGATGATGAACTGCCGAGAAGAGAGAGAAAACCAAGGAGAGAATGATCCCTCACACCCGTTAGGAGTATTTGAAAATGATGAAGAGCGCGTAAGACCTCCCGATTGGTCATTATACCGCTTGAGCGGTTTACCCTCACTGACTAAGAAAACAAAGGACAAAATAAGAAATCGAGAGGGTGATAAAACCGCTCGATGGGCCGCTCGAGCGGTCTATCAAGTGGTGAAAATCAAGGTTTGGAAGATTTGCAGAGAACAAAGGAACTGGGAGGACCAAAAGACCGCTCGCGACACCACTTGAGCGGTGAGCCACAGACACACTGACACACAAAAGAAAAGAAAAGAAACTCTTTTTGGCGAGAAAAAAAATAAAAACTCTTGACTTGAGTAAGAAGTACCCAAATGTAGCCGAGCATGTATGTATGCTACGAGAACTTACAGACCCAGAGGCAAAACTTCCAATTAACGTAAGTTATGGCACACTCATATAAGGGATGAAATACATTCAGAATGAATTCTAAGAGTTTATGTGAGTGTATGATCTTATTTGAACAAGTATACCAAGTTTTATCAAATTTAGAGACAAACGATTTGAGTTACTGAAACAGTTCAGACAGCCAAGAGTCACACAAAGTCACACAAACTGACAACATTTTCAACTCAAACATGCTCGTCAGATAAACTCCCCCTTAATTCAGGCTAGAAAAGAAGAGCATGGTTGAATATAGTTCTTCTGGCAGCTGCCATACTAAGTTGAACGAGAAAGCAAAGCTCACTTAGGTGGCCATTTTCAGAACCAACCATATCAAAAGGTGTTAGATGCAAAGGCGGCTTTCACACTAATACGAACGAAAAAGACAAGGTTCGCATATGTAGCCATTTTCTCAGATATAATCAAATTTTAGCACAAATACCGAGGCGACTACACACTAGTACGTACGAAAAGACATGGTCTGGATAGGTAGCTATTTTCTCAACAAAAAAAATGATGTCCAGATCAGAGAAGAGTTAATCGTTAGAGAACATAAGAATCGTCAACATAGGTTATTTCACGCAATCAAGGAAAACTAGTACTGAGTAAAAACTCAAAAACCATTTGATTCTAATACATGGCAAACCTGACTACCATATTCAAGCAGGTGTGTACAAAATAGAATTAGCTCAGAATGTATTTCAGAAGTTATATGATTGGATCAACACCAACACAGAAATAAGCAAGCCTCCAGGAATGAAATCGAGATACAAACATACAGATACACAAGTATACAAAATGGTACTTAACACTTAACACTAGGTTCCCAGATCCTTTTTTTAAAGGAAGAAATTACTCAACCAGGCAGACTCGAAGAGACTTCGTAAGAAACTCAAACCGAAGATGGTCAAGAGGTTTAGTTAGAATGTCTGCTCTCTGAAACTCAATATCTATGTGCTCAAGAACAATTGTGCCATCCTCAACAAGATCCCGAATAAAGTGGTAACGAATATCAATGTGCTTGGTTCGAGAATTTTGAACTGGGTTCTTAGATATGTTTATTGCACTGATGTTATCATAATACAACAAAATAGGACCCTGTTCAAAATCATAATCAGACAACATCTGTTTTATCCACAGAAGCTGAATGCATCCACTCCCAGCTGCTATGTATTCGGCTTCAGCCGTAGAAAAAGAGATGGCATTTTGCTTTTTACTGTGCTAGAAGACAAGATTGTTTCCTATGTAGAAACACCCACCTGAGGTGCTTTTTCTATCATTGACACTCCCAGCCTAATCAACATCAGAAAAACCAACGATATCTGCAGTCGTATCATAGGTAAACCAAATCCCATACCCATATGTCCCACTCATATATTTGATAATACGTTTAACTACCTGAAGGTAAGACTCTTTGGGACACACCTGATATCTAGCACACACCCCAACAATGAAAGCAATGTCAGGACGACTCGTTATCAAATATAGCAGACTACCAATCATACTTCGATACATGGTCTGGTCAACAGGTTTGCCAGACTCATCTTTGGACAGTTTAGTGGTGACGCTCATCAGGGTTCGGGTATGCTTCGAGTTTTCTAGACCAAATTTTTAACAAGATTCCTAGCATACTTGGATAGAGAAATATACATGCCAGACTTATATTGTTTGACCTGAAGACCTAAGAAGTAGTTTAATTCACCTATTAGGTTCATTTCAAATTCGTTGCTTATTTCTGTCAAAATTTCTTTCACTAATGAGTCATCAATCAATCCAAACACTATGTCATTAACATAGACTTGAGCGGCAAGAATATCCTTGTTCTGAATGAAAATAAACAAGATTTTGTCAACACCACCTCTAAAAAACCTTTTTCCAACAAGAACGAGGTCAACCTATCATACCAAGCTTGAGGGGCCTGTTTCAACCCATAGAGAGCTTTTCTCAGTTTCAGAACATAGTTAGGCAAGGACGGGTCGACGAACCCTTTAGAATGTTCAATATATGCATCTTCTTTAAGATCACCATTCAAAAACGCACTCTTAACATCTATTTGAAACAATTTAATGTGGAACTTACATGCAATGGCAAAAAGAAGTCTAATCGATTCAAGACAAGCCACTAGGGCAAATGTTTCATCAAAATCAATTCTTTTAACCTGAGTATAACCCTGAGCAACCAGCTTAGCCTTATTTCTAACAACTTCATCAAATTCATTTGTTCTATTTTTAAATATCCATTTGGTTCCAATGACATTTTTGTCAGAGGGCCGAGAAACTAATTTTCACACATTATTTGTAGCAAATTGTTCTAGTTCCTTATGTATGGTATTAATCCAACATTCATTAAGAAGGGCATCAATGACATTTTTCGGCTCAATTAAAGACACATTACACTGAAATGTTACCTCATCCTGCATTTGATGCCGAGTTCGCATCCTATTTGTGACGTCTCCAAGAACTTGACTTATGGGATGTGTCACATCCTCTCTCTAGGGACCGAAAATCGATGTGATTTATAGAAATTAAAAGAGTATTTATATTAATCAATCTCAAATTATTTATTTGTAGGAATCAACGTAACTGTACATGCTAATGATACATTATCTTGAATACCCAAACCGACGTATACTTTACAAAAACTTTATATTTTTGCTTTTTTTCACTAAAAGATTAAAACAAAGCCACAATTGACTACGAGCTCTGGACTATGAACTTGACGACTGTGGTGGACCAACTCTAACTATTCCTGCGATCTGCAACCATAAAGGTTACAGGAGAGTGCACATAGTATTATAATGAACAAGATAGAAAACAGTCATTCCATTCAAAACATCATGTTTTTCATAAGTGATATAAAATACTGCATTTACTTGTCATAAAAATCTCATAAATTCTAAAGAACCTGCTCAGACTTTTCCAAAGTATCTTTCAGGCTCAACAGCGACGGGTCATTGAATTCACTGTCACATAATTTAAAAGTAAAACTTCAGGCATACCACCACTATTTAATATAAAATCGTCTTATTTATAATCCATACCCAACAGTGATCATGTAGTCATCCTTCTCACGATCAGGAGTTCCGACGGTACCATAACCTCAATTCTCAATGCACAAATAGCAATGTGATGAAATGAAGGCCACTCTCCACCAAGCACGAGTGGTATGTGCTATAACCCGAGATTTAGCCTGCAAATTCTTTAAGGTAAAAACCTCCGTTCAACGAGAAACCTCTCCCATAGGGAGAAACAACACTCATAGTTGGACAATCTCCCATAACGAGATATAAAAGATCGAAAACTCTTGTAACTTGGCACTTTGGAATATCATCTCATAATATTGATAAAATTTGTCAAAATATTTATATCACAAATACATGCTTTTCAAAAGGTACAGATAGCATATCTAAAAATATCATAGTATTTGAATAAAAGATTATGCTATCACAATTTTTTTCATGTTTCAAAACATGGATATAAAGCAAATTTAAAGCATAATTCATGCATTTCTGTTCAAAATAATATTTAAGCTCTCTCACCTTGACTTAGGTGCAACAAAATTATCTCCTCGTTTCTGATCCCAATTTCTAATTCTCTGGTAACGAATTCTCGGTGTCTAGCAAGAAACCAAACATCTACGTAAGCGTTGGACACTTATCGTTTACGAAATTTTAGAATTTTTCGACAATTGAAGTTATTTATGACTTAAAATTCTCAAGTAAAAATAAAATAAAATTTAACTAAAATTTTATAATTTATTTAGCTTGTTTAGTTAATTAAAGTTTATTATTTAAATTTATCTTCCGAACGCCAAAAATAATTTATCAAATTATTATCTTATCTTAAAAAATATAACCATTTGTTTATTTCACCTTTTATTTATAAAAATATACATTTTTCCATATTAAATTTTCATATCAAAAATTATATTTTCTTATTAAAACTAAAATTATGTTTATTATTAAGATTACATTTTATACACAAAATGATAATAGCATTTACGCACTACAATTCACAAAACTGGTTTCTCTCCTCCTGTTTTTCTTTTTTTTTTTCTTCAATAAAATTTATAAAAGGATAGTTCTACAGTTTTGAATTCGTTGGAGTAATTTATCAGCGATCAAAGCCGTTCATTAGTCATGTGCGTACAGATCATGAAAATAAAAGTTAACATCTTACTCAATTCTCAATGAAACGTTGCAAATGTTATCTTGTTTTAAAGGAGAAAGAATTATCTAGAGTCTCATAGGTATGGATACAAGGATTGTGGCTCGTGGTGGATGTGGGAGGCGGCGAAAGGCGGCGGAAATTTTTCGTCAAAAAGAAAAACTAGTTTATTTTCAAATTTGCACTTACTGGCTGCGAACGGTGATGGTGGCGGTGGCCGGCGACGGTGCAGGCAATGGAAGCAGCTGACGGTGTGGTCCAGCAATGGCGGGGTGAAGGTTCAGCGGTGGCGGGGTGGGTGATCGCGGCAACTGTCGCCTTCTCCTTCTTCTCCTCTAATTTTTGGTTGCTTAGTTGAAGCCTTTAATTGCTTCTATTGAATCTTCAGTTTCAATTTACTTCTCAGAGGCTTACTTCAAATACTCTTTGGTTGGCTAATTTTGAGAAAAGAATTTTTGTACGTAAAGAATTCAAAGAGAGGATGGGTATGTATAGGGAGAGTATTGGGGAAAATGAGGGACAACTGTCCCGTACGTGGCAACTCAGCATTTGCATGCGTGACAAGTGTCCGATAGAGCCAAAATTTATACTCTGTAAAATTTTTGATGAAAAATTTTTTATTTAGAAAAATTTAAAATTTTTGGTATAAACTGTTAATGTATTTTTATGATTTATCATGAAATTAAAATTTGTATCAAAACTTTCTAATCATATTAATAAGATTTTATCTTGATCTTAGATTATCTAAAATTTAATTTGATGTAAGTTTTTTGGCTCAAATCTTGAAATTAAGCATAAAGTTTCAATATGAATTTTATTTAAAGATTTTCTACTAACTTATTATTATTTTTTTATTTTTGTAACGTATTGTCAAGTAAAATATTATTCTAGAGAGCTTAACTAGCTAGGCCGAAAAATTATAGTTGATACGTGTCTTATTTCTATTAGTTGTCATGGTATGGGTTATTACAGGATGGTTGAGCTTTACCCTTGCTAAGGGTTCAAGTCCTTTCTTCTGAGAACCTCTGGGTTCAGATTCTTGTAGCTGAGAACCCGGTTTCACATTAGTGGGATTCTTCTCAGTAGTTTCTTCACTTCCTTCTAGATTAGGCTGGCTTTCTGTTTTTTCGGCTTCCAGTTATTCAACGAGTTTACCTGAAATAGATAAATCAATGTCAACAGGTGTAAGAGTAGGTTCATCATCAATGACAACATTTATAGATTCTATAACAGTAAATGTTCTTGTGAGACTCGGACCCGTATCTTTTTGAGACTTACATATATTTTGTACGATGTGTGATTTCTTCGTTGTGATGCATGTTTTAGTTTATCTGAGCATGCGGGGTCAGTTCCTGGGGTTGTAGGGAGTTGCTGTGAGAATTTCAAAATTAAAAAAAAAATATTTTCTAGATATTTTGCCTATAAATATATTTCCTTAGATATTTTGTTCAAAATATCTTTCTCATCCTCTCTCTAGCTTTGAGACTCACCAAACGCTCTGCCATCTCTCTAACTTCTCAGGGGCTCGGGGCTTGATTTTTGATAAACCAACTGCTGATCCTTAGTATCGGCATCGAGGTTTACGCACCAATCCAGTCAGAATTTGATTCCGGCGAAGCTAGGTTTTGCACGTGGATTAAGACGTCGAGTTTTAAACTCACCGAGGTAGGATTCTAGACTGTATAACTGTTAGAGGGTTCTATGTGTAATCCTACGTGTTTCTATCGTTTAAAAACGCATGAAAAATAATTTATGTTTCAAATCCAGTTTTGGATTAAAACTGTTTTTTGGCGTTTTGTTGGATGAAAACGGGGTTGGATGTTATTTTTGAGGCCTATGGTGATAGGTTTGGACGTGTGGGAATCCATGGGCATTTGATGAAAGCTTCAAGGCTTCGTTTTGGGTTTGACTGGGCTGATCCGTAGTTCAAAAACGAAATCTGGGGAAGTTTAGTCGACTGGACCGTGGTGGTCAGTCAACTGGATCATGCTTTGGGGAGTTCAGTCGA
>JAULJZ010148643.1:0-10370 GCA_032270985.1 Heliamphora pulchella | reverse complement strand
TCCAATGGACATGAGTTTATTTTAGTGGCCATTGATTATTTCACCAAGTGGGTAGAAGCAGCTTCCTACTCGGTATTGAAAGCCTCTCATGTTGCTAAGTTCATCAGGCAAAATATCATATGCTGGTATAGAGCTCCCCACGAGGTTATCTCGGATAATGGCTCACATTTCCAAGGAGAGGTTCTGGATCTTTTTGAGGAATACCGGATAGTGGCTCATAATTTCTCGCCACATCAGCCACAAACCAATGGAGTAATCGAAGCAGCGAACAAGAACATCAAGAAAATTCTACAAAATATGATCAACTCACATAAAGATTGGTCGGAACATCTACCATTTGCACTCTGGGGATACTGAACGTCGATCAGAACTTTAACCGGAACCACGCCGTACTCTTTAGTGACGGAATGGAAGCCGTGCTTCCCATTGAGGTGGAAATCCCCTCACTAAGGGTAGTGGCCGAGTCCAATATTTCAGAAGCAGGATGGCAGAGGAACCGGACGGAAGAATTGCTCTTATTTGATGAAAGAAGACTACAAGCCCTATTTCATGTACAAGGTTACCAAAGGAGGATAGCTCAGGCGTTCAATAAGAAGGTCAAGACTCAAGACCTCAGAGAAGGAGATTTGGTTCTCAGAGAAATCAGAGCTCCCATCTTCAACCCGAGAGGCAAGTTTAAGCCAAACTGGTCCAAACTGTTTCTGATCAAAACCATCATGACCGGTGGTGCAGTCATTATTATGGACATGGATGGTAATGTGTTCTCCATTCCAGTTAATCTCGATCAGCTCAAAAAATACTATCCCTGAGGTAAAAAATAAGATAAAAATAAAAGCTCGCTGAGTCGAAAACTGAAAAGGCAACTCTGGCAAAAGTTAGAGCAACCCGCAAGGCCAAATACCCGAAAAGGCAACCTTGACAGAAATTAGGACATCACAAAAGGAGAGTGTCAACACCCGAGCAAAAATCGAGCCTGAACTACGTTATGGCCTGATTCCATCTTGGTGGGATACGTAGGCAGCTTCTTTTAAAAGCAGTTTCTTTGTCTTTAACCATCTTCGAATCTGAATAAGACCAATGCAAATTAATTTTTTTGAATTCTGATAATGAAGTCATTTAAACTTTGGATAAATTTAAACCATCTTAAACATAAAGTGGGAGTTTGTCATTGCTTTGATCAGAATTACAAAGTTTTGAATAAAATGGAGGGGCACGCAAGTCCCAAACTCTACAAACAAAATAGGGGAAAACTATGAAATTTTCGAAACAAAGCAAGAGGCCTCAAGTTCTCCTTCTTTTTGCTGCTTGTATTCCTTCTTCTTTACCTTGTTTCTCCCGATCCTACGTCATCCATGTCTTGTATTCAGCAGAAAAATCAGAACACTGCAACTCATGCATCTCCATCATTGAACGGAATGGCCAGGCATCCTGGTATAATGATAGAAACAAAGCTCGTAGTATGGATGAAAATAGACGGCCACGAATGCTGGGGAAGATGATCTGATCACGACCAAACTGCCGCATGATCCGATGGGGGTAATAGAAGGTAGTCCGACGCAGGCCGACCAGCAGAACACCAGGGTAATCCATAATGGTCAGAGTTATAGCAGGAATATGCCAGCAGGGGCACTGCCAAGTAATGTCTGGGCTTGTCAGAGAAGAAAGATACTATCGCCAAGATGCCTCTGTGTCACATATCTGATAACGCGGACGGTAAAGGAAAGCAGCGGCATTGTGTCTGTTAGTGGGAGGCTTTTGTACAAGATTTATCTTCTCCATCAGCCAGATCTGTAGCAAGAGTCAAAACGGTAAAGAGAAAAGCTTTGCAATGTGACAGAAAACTTGATACAGAGGAGGATGTTAAGCTCACCTGGAGAAGTAAAGGGCTGCCAGCAAAGGTGGTGGTCTCGCCACAATGAATAGCGTCAAAGCCCAGCATTGTCTCAGCTAGAACCAGGGGTACAAAGTCCTTCCCCGTCCACATTTGGCCAGCAATGTCAACCAGGGCACAACTAATCCACCTGTCAGAAGGGACAAGGAGATACTAGGCAAGGAGGCAGAAGCAAAGTGAGTAACGCCGACGCAGCTGAAAGTCAAAATAGCTGAGGTCACTAGTAGGATGAAACCTCTCAATAAGCCACGAAATGTCAAGACAGTCGCCCGAGGTTAGAAGAGAAGCCTCCATCCTGGATAAGCCACAAAATTGGATCACTTGTTGCCAAACCGAGAGAAAAGGGGTAGGAACAACGACAGAACCCCGTGGAGACAAGTCCAAAATGGCAGCGAATTCCTCCACAGTGGGGCAGATTTCTTCAAAGCCAAATCGAAAGACGTGGGACTGTGGATCCCATAGTTGAACGGCGGCCTTCAACAATGGTTCGTCGATCTGCACGGCCATAAGATGAAACAAAGAGTTGTTCCCAAAAGAAGCAAAGTTCAGACGTTCAATGTGGGAGAATGCCTCAATTCATGAAAGAAGTGGGGTAGCCATCTGAGTATAAGAAACAGAAAAGGGAGCCTCCAGAGTTGTATTTATAAGGCAAGAAAAGGCAAAAAACAAAAAATTTGGCGAAAGTCACATTCATTGTGTCAGCCGCCACCTTGTACTTGGTGACCGCCAACTTGAAAAAGCATAATACAGTGACATCATTGCTTTGACCAGGCGGCCGCCATGTTAGAGATGGCGATCGCCATATTTGAGGTGGCGACCGCCATGTTGAAAGGGTTCTATAGAAGCGGCCGCCATGTTGAGATATGAAGGGAATATTCGGTTGGCAGTTTTTGTGGCTTGTGTAAAGTGTTGACATTTGTATTGTACATACAAGACAATTTGAGTAGTAAACAAGAGAGAATCACATAGCAGATGAACATAAAACAGTAAAATGACATGAAGGCCCAAAAATGAAATATAGTGTATCCAAATATAAACTGGGGCACCTAGGCCCAACAAACAGCAGACTGGGGCACGCAGGCACATGGATCAAGTAAATGTATAAAAGTATGTCAAGCCAGGGCACACAGGCCCATCAAAAGTAATGTGTCAGAAAATAAACAAAACTAGGAGAGGGGAAGCTCTCTCTTTCTCTCATGAATGCCTCGGACGGACTCGACGAGAGGGGCTAGCCTCCTCCGAACTGTCATCCTCAAAGAGCTGGTCGAAGTCATCACTATCGTCGCTGTCAAAAGAGGAAATAACTTTGGATCAGCTTCGAGCATATGAGACCGACCCCCTAGAACGGGACCGAGAAGACGCCCGGGAACCACTGCCTCTAACTGGGGCTGGGGCAGGAGGTCCAACTGGAGCCTAAGGAGGCACTACACCGGCGATCGGAGCTAGAGGCTGTTAAAAGAAAAGCAAGACTCGGAGCAAGAATAAAGGTAGGAAAATGCAGTAAAACTAAAAAGAACACTTGAGCTACATACAACGGCTACTGGCGTGAAAGCAATGCCGGCTGCCTGCATCGAGGCATCCATCTGCCGGACCATCACTCTCAGGCCGGTGACCAGCAGCATCGTCCAGTCCACCCATGACTGATTAAACTATAGAAGGAAAGAGAAGAAGTCAGCTAGACAAATGAAGCAAAAAAATGAAAGAAAGGAGTAAGGATAAGGAAATACCTGGCCAATCTCTGCTCTGAACTCAGAAACTGGCGGGACTGGAACGGGAAGGGAGAAAGGGAAGCCATAGGCCACAGTCTGGATCTCCCAGGGGATCTCCGGACCTATCACTCCTTCAACTCCAGCTCAGGGGGCAGCAGCTCCAGTAGCTCCAGCATCAGCACCGGCATCAGCAACCTCTGGTGCCTGTCCTCGCCTCCTACCGCCAGGGCCGGACGGGCCAGAACCTAAGGGGCCCATCATGTCACGCCCTAATCATCCAGGTTACGCGAAAGCCCACCAAAACACCCATTTAAGAAAATAGGTTTCACAGTTGAATATTAAAATATACAACATTTGCATAGAAAGATCCCCACAGTTTACCACTCAAAAACTGAAAACATGCATCTTATACATGAATAAACATATCGCCTAAAGGCATTCAAAACCAGCCTCAGCAGGCGTCACATGTGTAAGTACATGTCTCAAAAAGGAAAAACTACAGCAAGTCTTCCATCACCTCTGCAACTAGGTCAACTCCTCATGGTTACCTGAAAAAGGTTTTACAGCAAAAATTTCACACCATGAGCCGAAACCCAATAGAAAATAGACTGTAAACTATAACACAGGTCATGCAATCATATGGTGGGAGTTAACTCAACCACAAAGCCACAAAGGTTTTTCTCTCAAAAACCAACAGTTTTCCATCCTTAAAACTATGCATATAACCTAACAGATATCATGCCACATTTAAGGGAAAGCAGTAAAACACAGCATTCTCTACTCAGAACATGTAGCCGAGGAGACAGAGTAAATGTAATCCTATGTATCAACTCTATCAACTCTAGACAAAGGCAACAACTATAGACTCTCGTCCATTACCTTGAACCCATAAGCTTAGTAATGACAAGCTTTATACGAAGTCACGACAGCGTACTCAATTTACGGGACCAGAGCCCGAGGGTCCAGAGCACCCAACACAACTACTCAATTTACGGGACCTGAGCCCGAAGGTACAGAGCACGTACGCTGCGCACGTTTCTGAACTTACATCAAGGAGCAATGAAAGCCCAACTCAACCAAACCCACTGTCACGGTACATCTATGGATAAACATTTCAAAACCAACCCACAAAACAAATATACAACACATGTATATATCAGGGATCTAATCCATGAACCATGGAGATCAAATAAAGCATGTAAAAACATGATGTTCACCAAAACGTTTTAGAAGTCGAGACTCAACCCCACGGGCTAGCTCCAAACCTTCACGAACACGTTTGAAAAGTTTTTCCAAGACTCTGTTTTCAAACCATCCTTTTGAAAACCTCTGATAACCCCTTTAAAACCTTAGTGTTTCATAAAAACCTCAGATAAACATCACACGAGGAAGTGAGGGAACCCAAAACCATTTGAAACAACGCCCAAGCCCCATCACAGGACCTCAGTTGACTGGCCCAAGCCCCAGTCAACTGAAAAAAATCTTTGGAAAATAAAGAATCAAAGCAGTAGCAACTTCAATCGAATGACCCCCCAAGTTCAGTCGACTGAACCCTCAAAAAGATGATTCAGTCGACTGAACTCAAGAGTCCAGTTGACTGAACAAGCCTAAAAAATGTTTTATGCTACAGTTTTTGCTTGTTTTTTTGTTCCAAACCTCAAATCAAACCTCCAAACTCCTGTTTTTGATATCCACAAGGATATGCAAACCCAAGCTTACCATAAGGCCCTAAAAAAAAACCCTCAAAGCATGATTTCATCCACCCAAAACATCGAAAAATAGTTTTAATCCAAAATCGGATCTAGAACATAAACACCATTTTCATGCGTTTTTAAACGGTGGAAACACGTAAGATTGCACGTAGTACCCTCTAACAGTTATACAGTCTAGGATCCTAACTCGGTGAGTTCAAAACTCGATGTCTCGATCCACGTGCAAAACTGAGCTTCGTCGGAATCAAATTTTGGCTGGATGGATGTGTAGATCACGATGCCGATACTACAGATCAGCAGTTGGTTTATAAAAAATCAAGCCCCGGGCCCCCGAGAAGTTAGAGAGAAGGCAGAGCGTTTGATGAGTTTTAAAACTAGAGAGAGAGAAGGAGGAGATATTTTGAACAAAATATCTACGAGAAGATATTTATAGGCAAAATATCTCGAAAATATCTTTTTTTTTAGAATTTTTAAAATTCGCACGGCAACCCCCTACAACCCCGGGATCCGACCCCGCATGCTCAGATAAACATAAACATGCATCAAAACGAATAAATCATACACCGAAGAAATATATATGCAAAACACCTCATAAACATGTAAGTCTCAAAAAAAGACGGGTCCGAGTCTCACAACTCTCCCCCCTTAACGAATTTTTCCCCCAAAATTCACAATAAGGTCACAAGGTAAAAAGGTCTAGGTATCTAGTACGCATCTCAGACTCAAGCTCCCATGTAGCTTCCTCAACCCCATGATGATGCCATAAGACCCTTACATAAGCAATAGTTTTGCTCCGCAACAGTTGCTCCGCAACAGTTGTTCCTTTGTATCAAGAATCTTCACCGGACGCTCCTCATAAGTGGCACCCTCATCAACTCGCAGCTCGGTCCAATCTATCACATGTGAAGGATCAGGCTCGTACCTCCGAAGCATAGAAACGTGAAACATATTATGCACAGATATTAACTGAGGTGGCAAAGCCAGATGGTAAGCAACCTCCCTAATCCTGTCAAGGATCGCAAATGGTCCGCTGAAGCGTGGCAATAGCTTCCCGCTACGACCAAATCTCATCAAACCTCTACGTGGTGAGACCTTCAAGAATACGTGATCCCCCACTGCAAACTCCAAAGGTCACCTTCTCTGATCTGCATAACTCTTCTGACGGCTCTGTGCTGTCAGTAGACGCTAACGAATCACTGCAACCTTCTCTGTTGTCTCTCGTACCATGTCTGGTCCCAAAACTGTGGTCTCTCCCACATCTGTCCAACACACGGGTGATCTACATGGTCTGCCATACAAAGCCTCATACGGTGCCATCCCAATGCTGGACTGATAACTATTGTTGTATACAAACTCTGCCAAAGGTAGATGATCCTCCCAAGAACCTCTGAAGTCAAGGACACAAGACCTCAGCATATCCTCCAGAATCTGTATAGTCCTCTCAGACTGACCATCCGTCTGGGGGTGAAAAGTAGTACTGAACATCAAGTTAGTCTTCAAGACCTCCTGTAGACTCTGCCAAAAGTGCAAAGTGCAGCGCGGGTCTCGGTTTGTAACAATAGATACTGGCACTCCGTGCAATCTGACTATCTTCCTGACGTACAAGCTACTCAGTCATTCCACCGAATCCCTCACTCGGATGGGGAGAAAGTGTACAGACTTCGTCAACCTATCAACCACAACCCACACGGCGTCGTGTCCCCTAGGTGACCAAGAAAGTCCTGACACAAAGTCCATCGTGACATGCTCCCACTTCCACTCCGATATAGGCAACAACTGTAGCAATCCTGTCAGATTTTGGTGTTTTGCCTTTACCTGTTGACAGGTGAGGCATCAAGAAACAAACTGGATCACATCCCTCATCATCCCTATCCAAAAGAACTGACGACGTAAGTCGGGTTACATCTTCGTGCCTTCAGGATGCCTGGCAAGACGAGAATGATGACACTCACGCAAAAGATCAGCTCGACATGACTCAGGCACAAACAACCTCCCAGCCAACCTCAGACTCTGATCAGAGCCCACAATCCATCATGCTATATCCTCGCCACTAGCTACGCAGTCTCGTATCATCTGAGCCTCCTGATCCGTCTTTTGGAGCTCTAGCACACATGCTATCAACGCTAGTCGAGTAACTACAGAAAACAAGGTGGCACCCGTCTCGATCTCCCTGAGGCACAAATCAAACTCCCCAACATCTGTAAGCATGTCCCACTTACGTATAGCCACATAAGCTAATGACCCATGAGGTCTCCTACTAAGCGTGTCTTCCACAACATTGGCCTTCCCTGGATGATACTAGAAATCAAAATCATAATCCTCCAACAGCTCCATCCACCTCTGTTGGTGCAAATTCAGGTCCTTCTGCATAAACAAGTATTTTAAGCTCTTTTGATAGGAGAAAACCTCGAAATGCTCACCATACAGTTAATGACACCATGTCTTCAAGGTGAGGACCACAACTGCCAACTCCAAGTCATGTGTAGGATAGTTCCGCTCGTGCGTCTTTAACTGTCGAGAACCATAAGCTACAACCTTACCCTCTTGCATCAGAACACATCCGAGACCGTCGTGTGATGCATCACAGTACACCGTATACCCTAATCCTCGCTCTGGAATGATCAACGCTGGTGGACTAGTCAACCTTGTCTTCAGCTCCTGGAAAGCTAACTCACAAGACTCACTCCAAGCAAACACAACTCTCTTCCGCGTCAGACGCGTCATCGGTGCAGCGAGTCTAGCAAAGTTCTTCACGAATCGTTGATAGTAGCCCGCTAAACCTAGAAAACTGTGAATCTCAAAGACATTCTTCGGCTGTTCCCAATCGGTCACAGCATCAGTCTTTGATGAATCCACAGCTACCCCGTCTATCGACACTACGTGTCCAAGAAACCTCACCTCAGACATCCAAAACTCGCACTTCTCGAACATTGCGTACAAGCGATGCTCTCTCAGAGTCTATAGCACGATCCGCAGATGATCCTCAAGTGCCTCTCTGGTAGATGAATATATCATAATATCATTCATAAATACTACTACAAAACTGTCCAGATAAGGGTGGAAGATCCGATTCATCAAACTCATGAACGTAGCAAGCGCGTTCGTCAGACCGAACGGCATAACCAAAAACTCGTAGTGACCATAGCGAGTCCTAAAGGCAGTCTTCGCTATGTCCTCGTCCCTAATTCTCAACTGGTGATATCCTAATCTCAAGTCTATCTTCAAGAAACAACTCAAACCCCTCAACTGATCAAACAAGTCCTCCATCCTCGGCATCGGATATTTGCTCTTCACTGTCACCTGGTTTAACTTTCGATAGTCAATGCACAAACATAAGGATCCATCCTTCTTCTTGGCAAATAGAGTAGGAGCTCCCCATGGCGAGGTACTCGGGTATATAAACCCCCTCTCCAGTAGCTCTTGAAGCTGTACCTTAAGCTCACGCAGCTCAGCGGGTGCAAATCGATAAGACGGTATAGAAATGGGAGCAGCTCTGGGAACTAGATCAATAGAGAACTCTACCTCCCGACTTGGAGGCAACTCAAACAGATTATTAGGAAAGACATTAGGATAGTAGCACACCACCGGAGGTAACTCTCCTCGAACCCTTACTCTTCATCCAACATAAGAGCTGAGAAAAGGAAACTCAAGTTGCCCTGGTTTTGCACAGAACTAGGCAAAGACCTCAAACCCTCGTCCCAGTCTCCCACAAAACAGAAACGATCTCCCGCCGATGTATAAATCATCACCCTCCGTCGATCGCATTCGATAAAGGCACGATAGGTGGTCAGGCAGTCCATCCCTAGAATGAAATCGAATGCAGTCATGTCTAGAATAACAAGGTCAAACTCCAAACAACGACCAGCGACCTCCAATACACAGGATCTACAGACAAGACTCAATTTCACACTCCTACTGACTGGGGTCTCTACACACAAGGTATTACCCAACCAGTCCATCTCTAACCCCAAAGAAGATGCAAAAGTAGCAGATATAAACGAATGTGATGCTCCAGTGTCGATAAGAATACTGGCCCGTGATCTGAAGACTAGAAGAGTACCTCTGATCACGGAGGTGGTAGCAACAGCATCGGGTGCAACCGGTGCTCTAGAAGAACTAGGCTCTGTAAGAACGTAAGCTCTAGCTGGTCCACTACGGCTTTGAACTGCTGACTATCTACCTGACTGCACTGATGCCTCTGCAAATCTAGACGTCTGAGCTCTAGGCTGTGAATACATCTGTTTCCCCTAGCCTGATGAAACAGTTGGTGCGCCTGCTGTACTCTGCATACTCCCTCCTCCGGGGCAGTCCCTGCTGATGTGCCCTGACTAGCCACACTTAAAACAAACCACTGGCCTCCTTCCTTGAGCCTGTGACGGCGACTGTGCCTAAACGGGCATGGGACTACGGCACTCTAGTGCGCGGTGTCCCGGCTGCTAGCATCTGTGACAACGAGGCCCTCTCTGATCTGACCTTCCCATTGAGGCTACGGGAGGCGTGGATGTGGAAGACTAGGGCGGATACGACCCCACTAGATGCGAACTCAGACCTGATGTCCGTCAGAACTTGTTCTCCCCACGCCCCTGCTCCTGTGAGCATCCCCAACCTTGCTGTCCCCAACTATCTCTGTCTCGGCGCGTCTCATTCAGAGTTGTTCTCCCCACGCCCCTGCTCCTGTGAGCGTCCCCCACCTTGTTATCCCCGACTATCTCTGTCTCAACGCGTCTCATTCAGAGTATCCTCCACCTTCATGGTAGTCTCCACCAGCTCCGTAGAGACCTACATCCTGAACGCTGCCACTCTGTCTCGGATAGCGGGTCTCAAACCCCTCTCGAACCGTTTAGCATGGAACTCATCAGTAGGTACAATTTCCTGTGCAACTCTAGATAGGCTTGTGAACTCAGCCTCGTACTCAAGCACTGTCATCGTCCCCTGTGTCAGAAATAGGAAATCCTCTCTGTAGCGATCCCTCATAGTCACCGAAAAGTATTTCTCCAGAAATACCTTCGTGAATGCATCCCAGGTGCCTGCCACTGTGGTCTTGGCGAACTTCCACCA